>JBCFXI010000540.1:0-145099 GCA_038496175.1 Ampulex compressa
AGATCGTTGTGCATTTTTCAGTGAAAAATCACCGGAACGAAATCTTTCAAACCAATTTCGACACTGCCTTTCTTTTAAGGCTTCATCTCCATATACGGCACATAACTTCTTTTGTGCGTGCGATGCGTTCTTGCCTTTTCGGAAGTAATACAATAAAATGTGTCGAAAGTGCACGTCTTGTTCTTCCATTTTTAAATTGGGATAAAAACAAAACTAAAGAACTAATCGAAAAAATTTTTTTACTAATTAAACGTAGAAGTCCATACAGTAAGAAAAAAATATAAGTTAGATGCTCTGACCACGTTAACAAAACAAAAGAAAGTGTAGAGTGAATCTATCGACAAAAACGGCAATGACTTAGTTGCCAACCCAATAGGTTGTTATTGATATACGTACCCAGAGCTATTTGTGCACTTTTTTTAGTTTCGTAATCACTATCAGAATTTCAAATAATATCAATTCGATCAAATTGTTTCGCTTATATGTACTGCGGACAGTTTGCACAGCATTTACTTTGTTATTTCAGATTGAAGAAGCTAGCAACAGTCAAAATATTGATACTGGTTGTCATGACAACGTTATAGAATTAAGATTTATGCGATATCTTACGACAAAAGGCATAATTATTTGGTAAAATACCAATAAATTGAAATGAGACCTGGAAGTTACACGGGCCCATAGAGGGTTAAATAAATCATTACCAATGAACATTTCCACGTTTGACAATATGTAACGTGTGCATGGTACTTGTAAATCGGAGCGTTCCAAACAGGCATGAAAGTCAGGTTCACAGTCAACTTCTGACCAATCATCTGTCACGGAAATCTCTTCGTCACTAATCTCTTCAGAATCACGAATTATCGGTCTTCCGTTATTTTTGAATCGTCTTACAACGATATCGCTTCCACTGTCCAAATCACTATCACTATCGCTATCAGAACTATTTTCCACGTCTGATAACAGATCAGCATATATTTCCTCACTGTATGACATTTCGAAGGATATTTTATAATTTATAATAAATTTAACGTAAGCTTCCGATATTCGAAGGCAGCGAAAGACAGTGTCAAACTAATCGAACAAGCACCCACTTCGATGTGGCCAGTAAAGTATTTAAAGAATTCAATAAAAAACAATCTGGTAAATTGGGAGGGGAAAACAATTGAAACCACAGTTCTCTGTTCGTCAAACATTGCTCTGCAACAATGTATCTCCCTACACAAACATGGAAATTAACCCGTTGCCGCACACTTTTTATTCGACGATGTCGCTCAGAAAGAAGGATTTACGTTTTGCTCGTACTTTGTTAAACATAGAAGGAAGGAAGAAACTATTCCTGGTTTTGGCTTATCATGAGCAAAAATATATATATTTAAGAAATCTTCTTAAGACTAACAATTGATGTAAACATTGCCGACGTTTCGGTTACTATCAGTAACCCTTTTCAAGGCTTCTTCATTAACGATACTTTATAAACCGAAGGGACTAACACCATTTGAGGTTAGAATATGTACAAGAAATTCTGAAACAAAAAGATGTTATGTCTATTGGTATATAGTTTATGGTTTGTATTAAGTTGGTGCGTATGAAATGTCGGATTCTTAAGCGATTGTATAAAACTGCATATCTTTCTTCAAAAGCTGTTTATTCAATCAAAGTATGCTCCATTCGCTTCAATACACTTCTCCCAACGACATTTTAAAGCGTAGATGCCTGTCTTAAAAAAATGTTGGTCTTTAGAATTAATAAACTCTCTGATATCGAGTTTTTTAGACTGTCTTCATTTTCATAGTGTTTGCCCCTTAAAAACAGCTCTAAATGCTTGAAAAAATGAAAATCGGTCGGCGAGAGATCCGGTGAATATGGTGGATGCTGCAAAACTTCATATTCCAGTTCGTTCAGTTTCGCAATTGTTTTGTGCGATGTATGCGGCCGAGCGTTGTCATGGAGCAGTAGCGGGCCATGCCGATTCACAAGCGATGGGCGTACAATTTTTAACTTATCGTGCATCTCATCAATGTACTGGCAGTACTTTTCGGCCGTAATTGTCTCCCCAGGTCGAAGGAACGAATAATGGATTACCCCAGCCGCGTTCCACCAAACTGTGAACAAAATCTTCCGTGGATGAAGCGATGGCCTTGTAGTATGGGCACAAACCTCATCCTTGTCAAGCCACCGAGCACACCTCTTTCTATTGTCATAAAGAACCCATTTTTCGTCACACGTAATGATCCGATCGAAAAATGGCTCTCGGTGAAATCGGGTTAGCAATGATGAGCATTCATTCATTCAACCGATCCAGCTTATTTCGCTCTGTCGTGCGGTACCCACTTGTCCATCTTCTTAACCTTGCCAATCTCAGAAAGGTGTCTCAATATCGTTGTATGGTCAACTTTCATCCTGATAGCAAGTTCCCTCGTGGATACGGCTGGATCCGCTTCCACCAGAGCCTTCAGGTCATCATTCTTCACAGACGTTTTGGGTCTTCCGCGCGGCTCATTTTGCAGTGAAAAATCGCCAGTCCGAAATTTTTCGAACCAACGCTGCACTTTCCGATCGTTAACCGTATTCTCCCCAAACGCTTGGTTTATGTTGCGTGCAGCTTTTGCAGCACTATTACCAAGTTTGTACTCATATAAGAAAATGACGCGAATGTCGGCAATAAACTCAAAAGAAATAACAAAAGGGAAGACCTTCGAGAAAACCTATTTTGCTGAAATGAGTCTCTGGCAATGGACAATACGACTATGAATGAGGTTATGCCAAAGACAAAAGTATAACGAAAACAGGGAGACAAACGTCCGCATGTAAAGAGAATCCGACATTTCATACGCACCAACCTAATATATACTGTCAGTATACTAAGTATTTCTAAAATGTTGTATGTCTTTTGAATTTGTTGTTGTTAATTTATTATTTTTTTATTATATGAATAAAAAAGTATTACCAAAATAAATGCTACAATGATAATTAACAAAATTTTATTCGTGCGTTTATTAGTAAGGTTTATCGATGATTCGTATTTCTGACATATCAGTGACGGCGGCAGCGTAATGGCTGAAGATCTAGTGGTTATGCGATACTTGACTCGCAGCTCTTGAAGGATAACAATTGGATTAAAAAACCGATAAAACAGTTTGATTAAATCAAATTTTAACGGTAAAATGATTGTTTACTAAAAAACAGGAAAAGAGAGGTAAGGCAGATTTTGCTTATGTATGAACATGATTTCTAACCTCTTTCTGTAGTTTGTTTTTAATGTACATTTGTTTTTTTTGATACAACAAAATCTCTGATACTCGGCAGATTGAATTTGATCCTCAAATTCGAGAGAAACAGGTTGAAGGATGGGTAAGCACGAAGTCGGTACGCCCAAATATATCGCCAATAAGATCAAGGCGAAGGGCTTGCAAAAGTTAAGATGGTACTGTCAAATGTGCGAAAAACAGTGCAGGGACGAAAATGGATTCAAATGTCACACGATGTCCGAATCTCATCATCGGCAATTATTGCTTTTTGCCGATAATGCTAGTCGCTATATGGACCAGTTCTCAAGAGAATTTTCGCAGGGGTATTTGAACTTATTGAAACGACAATTTGGTAGCAGGCGTGTGCCTGCCAATCGCGTATACCAAGAATATATTTCAGATAGGGGTCATGTACATATGAATTCTACCATATGGCTCACCCTGACTGGATTTGTTAAATGGCTAGGCCGCACTGGTCAATGTGTTGTTGATGAAACTGAAAAAGGTAATGTACGTTATCTTCTACATTCTCCTTACCTTATTCAGCATTAATGGAACATTGCTTACTTTTACAAGACTCCAATATTGATAATTCTTCCTATTCCAGGTTGGTTCATAACATACATAGATAGAGATCCTGAAACATTGGCAGCACAGGAGAAAAAGGCCAAGAAACAAAAGATGGATAAGGATGACGAAGAACGTCTTATGGAGTTCATAGATAAACAGGTCGAAAAGGGCAAGCGGGAGGCAGAGGAAAGTGGTGAGACTTTTAAAGAGCCACTGGTCCGTCCTACAAACGATACACCTTTGATTATCCACATGAAGACAAATCTAAAACCGAAAGTGCTGCCTCTCATCAAACAGGAAAATGCAAAGGTGATAGTACCCTCTGGCGAGAAACAAGTCACAGTAAAACTAGAGAAAACGACAGAATCTGTTCACAACCATGAGGCAAGTTTAAAAAGAAAAAGAAAAGATGAGCACAATGCCAGCATTGAAAGCAGCCATAGCAATACCGAAGGTTGGCTCAAGATAGGCCTGACAGTGAAAGTAACTACTAAGAGTTTAGGCGAAAAGTACTATAAAGCTAAGGGTGTTATAACAGAAGTGGAAGACTCCTGTTTTGTTGGTAAAGTGAAATTGAAATCTCCAGCCCAAGTTGAAGATCATGTTATCAAATTAGATCAGGAGCATCTAGAAACAGTAATACCCGCATTAGGCAGGGATGTATTGATTCTTTGGGGAAAATATAAAGGTAGAAAAGGCGTGGTGCAGGAACTACATATAAAAGATTATAGCGTTGATGTGAAGCTCAGTAAAGAGGACAAGATAATTGAAATGCTTTCATACGATCAAGTATGTAAATATACACCTTGAGTGGAGTAGTGGCCACAATGTGGTACTAAAATATAATGGACAACAAACACTTTACTTTAACGTGTTCCAATTGAAATGAATATTTGTATCCGTATCATTATTTTTATCTACAATTTTTATAATTGTATTATAAATGAAATAATCACATTTCACATTTCCCCTTATACGTATGTTCTATACCTGCCATGGAGGGTGTACAAAACAATTTCGTCATTACTTGATGTACAATTTATATTTATGTGTGATGTATTCATGGTATTACAAAGCACCTGTGTACAAAGATTGGATACCAAACGAATTCAATTGCAGCTTTTATACAGAAACATTTACAACTATTTTGTTTCTTTGTCACTTGCAGAATGAATATTTAAAATGAACAGTTTGATAATACATTCTCTATACAATAAATATTTCTTTATTTATAAGAACAATTTGTGGTGTGAATTTAATATACCCTGCAAATAAGAATGACTCAACATTATAAAAACATTACGTAAGTTTGATACTTTAGTTTTTATTTACATGCGTTAAGCATCTTCTGAAAGTCGCTGTTGGTCCTGAAACATTCTTCAAGTAGGAGCGTTGGTCGACCATTTAAACAGTACAGCATATTATTTAATGAGAAATTCTTAAACATTTTTACCATATTGTCTTCGGAAGAACTGACAACATCTGTAGTCCCAAACATTTTACCAATATATATTGAAATATAATTTCCTGTTTCTGCATTATGATAAATTCTAAGAGGATATGCTCTACAAATGTATAATGTGGTGAAAATACACCATACTAGAGCGGAAATTATCAATGCATGTGAAAGGTAATATGCATAATCACGGTCTTCACCTTTCACCATTAATGTTTTGAATATCTCGTCAGATAAAAATATTTGATCCGTATGCATCACATCTGTCTTTCGTTCTAATGTATTCATATTGTACACAACATATCCCACGATAAGAAAACAACACAACGAGAAATACCTCATGAAATGATAAGAAACATAGAAAAATGTTTTCATTTTTCCGTTGCATATTAATGTATAGTCCATTGGAACACGGTCATTAATTTTGAGCTGGTTTTCCACAGATGGATGAATCCAGTGCTGGCTCATGTATTGTCTCGTTCTTATTACATTGAGCTTGTAGGTGTTTAAAATCGATGAGTTTCTTGAGAGCACAATTCTCCGCAATACAGGCATCAGCCTCGCCGTATACATCTTTCCTTCTCTACGGTCTGCAATGATGCAACAAATACAAGGAATCACTTGTGATTTTACGAAGCACGGTACTCCCAAAAAATAATTCATGCTCCACCTTATTCACGCTTTGTGTTTTATAGAAATATGCATAAAAAAAACTAAGATTCACAATTCGAACGGTGATTCCTTCGAACCATCGTTTTTTTCGCAACAGATTCGAAGAAGAAATATCTCCGAAGCGTACTCCGCAATCGTGTCTGACACGCTACGGCTATTTGAATATAGGTTAAACGTGGCTTCTGTGATCACGCATTCTTAACACAACATCTCATGTTTTAACCGAAAGAAGGAGTTCGCCTAAATCAATAGCCAATAAAAACCAAATATCCCTTAATTTAGGTAATATGACTACACTCTTTAACGATGGAAACTCCGACTCAGATGAGGAATTAAAAATAAATACAGGTTATGCGAAGAGCTACGATAATTGGCGACAGAAAGAGGAATTAAATAAATGTAGGTACACATGTTTCTCGATAACGAAATTTAATATTTATCCGGATGTAAAAAGCATTGAAATAACAACATAAACAATCAGTTCGAATCGTACAAAGTTAAGTGTCTTTTTGAACTATATACTTGTAGTATATAATCCGATACGACCCTTGATACACCGCAACTTATTATGTTTTTATTTTGTTTATTTACACATTTCTTCATTCGATTTCTATTGTTTATTAGCATAATTGATCTAGATGTCTGATGAAAGGTGATCGAAGAAATTCTAACTCATGTTTTCATACCTCTTATAAAGCGCTTACTATTTCTCAAATTGATAGTAACACATGTTGCAGTAAAAACCAAGTTTGGAGATACCAGTGTCAATGATGATATATCTGAGGAAGGATCTGACGATGACAGCTCTTCTGAAGAAGATGAAGGAAATGTATATAATCAGTAACGATACAAATATTTAATAAGGTTTTTGCAACTATTGACTGTAGTTGAAACATATTATTACTTTTTCAGGTATTCACTGAACAATTCGATAAAGAGTTTTATAAAACATTGGCTTGTTTAAAGAATAAAGATCCTCGAATCTACGATGAGGGCACAACTTTCTTTAATAATAGCAATGAATTTCAAGACTCGCCAGAATTACAGGAACAAAGTAAAATAACATCGGAATACAAATCAAAGAAAAAAAACATTATTTCCTTGCGTGATTATGAACGTAAGATAATATTGGAACGAGGGGGAAAGTATAGTGATAGTGAAGATGATAATTTGGTAAATAGCAAAGATAAGAAACTTGGTACTATGACCTATGTGGAAGAACAAAACAAACTCAAGGAAAGTTTTAAACATGCCTTAAACGATGATGAACAAGCAGAGGATGATGAACTATTAAAGCCAAAGACTGTATCTGCGCAGGAGAAAGAAAAGGTAAATTATCTTGCTATGACATACTAATGATTAAATTTGACTTACAATCCTTATGGTTTATCGTAATAAATAGAACATTACTAGCTGCATTAACAATACTTTTTAGGAAGAGGAGGCTTATAAAGTATGGCTCAAAGGACAAAGTACAGATATAGATGTAGAGGAGCAAAAGGTGCTTAAGCCATTGCGAGAATTCTGGACTAATCCAAATTTGGATGCAGACGAAAAATTTTTGAGAGATTATGTTCTTAATAACAAATATTTGGACAAAGACGATCCAACAACAGATGTAGCATATGAACAAGTTGCTCCTTACAGTGATGAAAATTTATCAGAGGATGAAAGAAACATACAGGAACAGGAAGAATTTGAACACAAATATAACTTTAGGTTCGAAGAACCTGACAAGGAGTTTATTAAAAGGTAAGAATTTATAGTAATCTATTATGCTGTATCAGTTTTCTCTATATTTTTTATTGTTAATAATATACAGATATCCGCGAACTATGGAGAATTCCATACGAAAGAAGGACACTCGCAGAGCAGAAAAACGTGCGGAAATAAAGAAAAGAAAGGAGGATGACAAACTGCGTAAAATGGAGGAACTGAAACAGCTTAAGGCATTTAAGAGAAAGGAGATAGAGGAGAAAATAGAGAAGTTAAAAGAAATTACAGGTAAAGAATCAGACGCTCTTTTATAGCACACGGAGGATAATCAAGGATACTTTAATCCGCAGGTAACGATGATATCCGTTTTAACGATATCGATCTAGAGGGTGACTTTGATCCAGGGGCGCATGACAAAAAAATGTCTGAGATTTTTAACGAAGAATACTACGCTGTTTCGGATGAGGTTGTTAAACCGGAATTTCCCGATATTGACGAAGAGTTGGGTATAGAGAGCGCATGGGATAATTATGATCCGAATACAGAGGAAATAATTACCAGTGATCACGAATCACAGCAGGAACCACACTGCGAGGATCCAAATTTCATTGTAAATGCAAAACCTCTCGTTGAAAACGTTTTAGCACTCTTTGATAATATTCATTCCGTTACATTAATCTGACATTATTGAAATGAAAAAAAATACTTAATTTTACGTCAATTATGTGCTACAGATGGACGCGGATTACGATGGTTCTCAAAATAAACAGTGGGAAGATTCTGTTTCGGAGAAGAAGAAGAAGCGAAGACGACGTACAAAGTTTGCAGAACTTATAGCGAAGGAGAAGCCAAAATTTGATCCAGAACAGCATCGATCCTATCCAGAGTATTTTGATAAATACTACGCCTTGGATTATGAAGATATGATTGGCGATATGCCATGCAGATTTAAATATCGCAAAGTCGTGCCCAATGATTATGGGTTAAGCGTCGAAGAGGTAAACTATACTTTGGCTATATTCTCTTTTTCCATATCATCTCTCTTTTTCCTTGTCCGAACTAAGTACGATAGATCCGAAGTACGAATCTCGTCCATCACCTATTGATTATTTTCTGTACGATGTGCACAGTTGATATCAAAAAACAGTAAAAAAAGTTGTCTTTGCCTACATGCCCATTTTCATGCCATCGTTTGTCATTAAAGATACTGGCAGCCGATGATAAGGAATTAAATAAATGGTGCTCCTTGAAGAGAGCTCTTCAATACAAGGCAGAACATATCGAATTGAATGACGTACGAATGTACCAGCAAAAAGCTCAGAACGAAGCACTCAAACGAAAAATACTTAGAAGTTTGTACGAGTAAGCGCTCAATTTTTCTATCATGTCGATCAACATTTGGCCGATAACCTTATTTAAATTTTTACATCATGTATAAAACTATCATTATATATTGTTTCCTAGGACACCGGAGGAGGAGGAAAACCGAGACTCTTCACAAGATACTAAAGAGGAAGCGGGTGTAACCGATCCTTCGACAACTGCATCCGTCAACAACGTCATGAAGAAAAAACGTCGTCGTAACAAAAAGAAGAATGCTGCCACAACAACTGTAGCCGAAAATGTTACGAGCAATGTAGATGTAAAAACAGAACCTGTTGAAATGAACGAGAAAAATCCAAGACATTCAGAACCGGTCGAAGCTTCGAAAGAAAATGGAACAGCAGGCGATACCGCGAGCAAAACCGTAGTGGAAAACACAACAGAGCCGAAGTTAAAGAAGAAAAAACGTAAAGCTGAAAACAGCGTTGCTCCTAAGGAAGGAAAGAAAATGAAAATATCTCCCACCGAAAATAGTGGCTCGGTCAGAAATTTCACGGAGAAGTTAAGGAAACCTCTCAAATCGAAGAAGCAGACCGTTGCTCGCCAATCGATGAATCCATCGAACAACCGGAAAACAAAGAAACAAAGAAATACCAAGAAATCCTTTGATTCCAAATCAAACAACAATACGGACGATGGAATAACATCTTTAAATCCGGAAAGGTTACGCATGTACGGAATAAATCCGAAAAAATTGAAGAACAAACTGAAGTACGGAAAGAAAGCACGGTGATTGTAACGAATTGTAAATAATGATTCTTTATTCTCAAGTCGAATCTGTAGAAATTTAAGATGATTTCTCAGTGTTGTTATTCGTTTCCTACGACTCTGTGTAATTGTACTACCGTAATGGTGGCTGTCCGTGGAGAAAGACAGGAGAGGAGTGCAGTGACCCTCGAGTAGGAGTGGCTGGGTATTAGGGCGGATTTACCGCGGGGATGATAAACGACGTTTGCGGATTATTAAAAGCATAGGCTAACTTCAGGTTTACTTTTGTACAATTCTACAACGCTAATCCATCCCGTATGCTTCGGTTACTCGTATCACGCCCTCGGTGATTCAACCAAACAGTTTTGATGTCCCTCGCGCTCATCCCTTCGAAGTACTACTGGCAATCGCGCATCGATACTACGAAATATCATTTCTCCGCAGAATTCGTAAAGATTTCACGCGCTTAATTATCAGAATTTTACGCTTATTTCGAAACACCGTAGTGTTCTTTTTTTTAATGCGTATTCGATTGAATTAAAATACTCCAGAAACTGGCCCTGCATAATTTCCAAAATCACATTGAACGGTTGTAATGATAGGTAGAAATGGGTCGTCACGCATTAGGCAGATGAACTTGATCGAGAGTCGGTTAAGTGCATCGAAATAATTTTGCCGGCAATAAACTTGGGGCATCCCTTGCGAATTTTACTTAACCAGAGGGTTTGGATCGGCGTGGCACTTGTGTTCGGTTTGGATCCGTCCATAGGCGACCCTCTCGTTCCGCCCCCTTGGGTACAATAAATCAATCCCCTTAGCCGGACGAAAGTACCATAGTAGCAGGTGGCTCCTGACGGATACCGCCGTTCGCACCCTTAATTCCCAATTAATGTTATCCGCGTTGTAAACGCGTGTCGTCCATCCTTCCTAGGCCCTTCGTTGGTAATAGAAAAAAAGATGTGGCAATCGCCAATCTCTTAACAAGAGTGCCGCGAAGGCCGATACAAGTGCATATATAACAAGAAATTGTATCGTACTTTGGTGCTATTTTCGAGAGTACGATTATACGTCGAAAAAAATCTCGAACTTTCACTCGAAATATCTGACATCTTATCTCGCTTACCTTTACAACATTTATCACGTGACTTTAGTAATTCATGGCTCACCTTTAAGACGATAAGTCTTGTACTAAGTAATCATAGTTGATGCTGTAAAATCGAACGGACGGATAAATCATAGGCTTTCATAAGAATGTGCAACCTGTAGGTCTACTTCATTAATTCACACTCGTTTTCCATCGTAAGAATGGAATGGTGGGGATATCACGTATCTAGTAAAACCGCTCGAGGAGGAAATTGCCTTTACCGAATTACGCCCTATCGCGTTACGGGTGTAACGAATTTCACGGGCTAACGCCTCCATCTGGAATCGTGTGAGGTAATAGGCATCGGGGTACCCGTAATTGAGGCAGCATCCCTGTCGACGCTTTAATTGACGGAAAATTGTTATAGGGCGAGCGAAGATCGGTCGTTAAGCGATTATACATACGGGGAGCAATGCACCACCGATGCCAAGAACATAATCGGGATTCTATTTGGGACGGCGGGTGGGGGATCCTGCTTCTCCCATTTTTTTTTAATTAATTACTCGTGATCCTATGGATATGTATTCATATACTAATTTTTCTCTCCTAATGATGCAGCAGACATTTATTTTTTACGATTTTTACCTTCATTATTTAAAGCATAACAGTATGATCGGTTTAAAGCTGTGCGAATATTGTTGATATATTGTATGAGTAAGCAATTGTAAGGAGTTGTAAAAAAATGTAAAATACTGTTACCCTTAGCGGAAAGTTAAGAAATATCTATATATATACATACATATTGTACGTGTAACGAGAATATTTGCGAGAGAAAGATATTAATGCTGTTTCCTTTTTCCTTTCATACAAAGTTATTTTGTACCGTGCGAAATAAAAAGTTCGTATTATTCGTCCCTTCCTCCATCTGGAACTTACAACCCTCTCTTGGCTATGTCCAGTGAATACTGACATACGTGTCAAAGTTGTCCTGATAAACTCCTTCTTCTTGTGTATCTGTATGATGCACAATAAGATCAAAGGTTCCATCATATTTATTGTAAGTTTTTCCTTTCAACCCCATACAGATTCAACATGACGTATGTGTATGTGAGCAAGATATGTGCGTGTGTTAGTATAAGAAATAATGCACTCATTTAGTTGGCGAAACGAAACAAGACACTGGGTATTGTATTGCATTGGACAAATAAAGCAAAGTGTATTTTACGACAAAGATATTTGGTTAATTGTTCCATTGGCGATGGTCGTGTGGTTCGCTGAGTTCGATTTCGGCATATCACCCACTTGTATGAGTATTACAAGGTATGTCGTGATCGAGCCGATGACCTGAACAAGGAGAAAACAATTTTTAATACTAGTGCGAAATTGTCTTCACATCTATCGACTTCGTCTTTATGCATTCTTCTTAGCTTGATTAATTTTTCGCGATGTTGATACATGTAAAACTAATAAAATCGACGTTCATATCGAAAATACATTTAAACACTTTGTTCATGTACACTAATACCACGAGAATTGGCTATTTCTAAACACCCTTCAAGAGTAGATTCATAAAGGGTTTTTATTCACAGGCTGAAGAATATTTGACCTTGCGATGAAAATAAACTACTCGCATCAGTTAACTTCACCTATCCGGTTAACAGGTTAAAATCCGATATTAAGTAAGAATTGTGCGTATTAAAAGCCAAATGAATATGATTTTAACGTACCCCGTGAATAAACGTGTGATCCAAGTCGAAGAATCCGCACGCCGTGTAGCTGAGCGGATTTTGGATAAGTTGAAGGGTAAAATCTCGAATCTGAAAGCATTCCTTGTTTTTGTTGCTCGTCCTATAACGTTGTGTTTCATATGCAACTGAATGATATCGTACGCGATAAAGTCTTATTTTTATAAAATGAGTTTTTGAAGCAAAAGATCCCGATACTAGAAAAAAGAAGCATTTATAATGATCTATTTACATAGCTAAAGACACGCAATACTTGATGTGGAAGTTGCGTATTTTCCAAAGTATTTGTAAATAGTGTTCAGAAAAAGGATGGGACACTATATATATAATGGGATTACAGTGCGATGCACGGCGTATAATTGCTGGTGCAATTAGAGGGACGCAATAACTTGCCTCTCCTCGAAATTCCTTGCTGGTCGATGGTTCGTATAATTCGCAGATGATGTCACCTGTATTTGCCGACTGTGAACAAGCCGCGGTACACAAAAATCGTTATCACCCCTCGTAGCCGGATCGACAATAGGAAAAATAGTTTTATGCAATGAATATTGTAAAATCTATTTGCACGTTATTGGATTTCCCTTTGAGCCTACCTTTAGTATTATTAATTCCAGCATTAAATTAGCACGTACCTCGGCACTGGTCGTTGCACACGCGTGGCTGATGCTAAGGATTAGGGATGAGTAGAATATGAGCCAGCAGCCGACGGGTACCAGCTCCCGCAAGAGCTCCTCGGTCGACAAGTTCAACCATAGAATCGTGTATGCATCATAAAGAAGTCCCGTGATCAAAACAAAGGACGTCGACATAGTTAATAGTAGCTGTAGTCCGTACGCATCGTTAATCAGTTTTGCCGATTTCACCAGTTCGAGATGAATCTGCCTTTGACACGAAGACAAGGGGATATAATCACCAAACGAGAATCAACGGATAATCGCGCTGTTGATATTTGGACACATATAATGTAGGGTTAATTTCTCGATTAATAAATATACAAATGTCTCACTTGGCGGCCTTCATCATTTGGACGTCATCGTTGGTCCTAGCGCTCCGCTCGGCGCTCGATGGCGCGCAAATATTATTTCGATCGTACTTCATTTGCAAAACTCTTTTATGCTGTGGCGATTGAGAGGTCGTCGTTAATAAGCCCCGCAGTCGTTCGTTGATACTCTTGAATCTCATACCGGAATACCTGTTTGCCGTATTGATAAAATTGCCTTTTTTCGTCGAACACACTCGTATCGTTCGATTCGAAGAAATATTTTTTTTTACTTTTGGCCTTGAATATGAAAGACTAGATCGTAGTGTTTAGCTATCTAACACTAGAACTTTCACAGTGGTCGAAATACGACTGATCTGTTCTTTCTTGTAGAAATTCTCTACATTTACGACGGTGCATTTTTTAACAATTTTCAACGTTTTTCGATAGCATGCGAATGATTAGAAGGATCTGTTCACTTTCGTCCTTCGTTCTTTTTTGTTTCTTACGGATATTTATAGTACATTCAAATATGCCAAGGTATGTTAGTGGGTGTTCTAGCGTTACGTCAAATCTTTAAAGTGTTGCAGCCTCGTGGTAAGTCTCATTCAAACGAGTAGTCCGTCAAAGCAATACTTTAATTACAAATAATGCGATCATAGACACTGCAGTGCAGAAACAATGTATCTATATCAAAGAATTAAGGCTGCAAAGAATTAAAGATTCAGCATTTTTTACGTTTCTACCTTGAGCTTCAAGGATCAATGTTTTACCTGACCCAGCAGAAAAAGGAGATATTGGCTATGCACATGAAAATAGTCGGATAGTGTACGCAGATCCCAAGAAGTACTTTCATACCGAAGGGCGTATGCGATATGAACATCCATTTATAGTTGATGGTCACGAATCCCGCAATCGCAAGAATAATGCACCCCAAGTAGACGATTTGAGATATGAAAAATGCTCGATAGTTTTTCGTTATTCCCAATCCGTCCATTACTTTGTCGCACTCGCATATACGCAACATAGTCTTCTTCACGTTCTACAGTTTTGCGAAACAACTTTGTTAGATTGCCATGGTTAGGATATATTATAATCCGTCGAATCAAAGCACAGAGATTGGCGAAGAGAATACAGTCCGCGAATTTCAAAAATTCAAGCAGGAATCTATGGAGTTGCTACGAGTAAAGGATCCGCTTGTATCGTAAGAACAGAATCATCGCTAAAATTTCCAAAACGATTAAAAGCCATTTTTTCTCATTCCGATGTCATCGAATTCAACGTTCGATTTACAATCGATCGCGAGCTCTAACTCTCCCTTAAAGTCTCCTCGAGAAGATTGTAACGCGAGGTTGCATCGAAACGAAAGCTAGTTCTGCGCATAAAGAGAATACTTAAAAATAGCGATGCGTCTGCGATCGATGCAACGCGATACTTATTCTCTCCGCCCCTTTCTCTCTTCACGAGTATCCGAAGTGTCCGTAGACACGATAATAGTTCCAGCCTTAATCCAAGAAGCGAAGCATTTCGTACCTTCGTACCGAGCCATCCGCTGATCACCAGGCAGATCGTAAGTATAATGTTACAGTAGGCAAGGGCCTTGAAGGTGATGTCGCCGAGCTTAGTGGTTTTCCTCACGAAGGCGGGATGCGCGTAAATGTACACGAACTTCAGCAAGCTGGCGTAAAGCGCGATGCAGAGGATCGAGTATGCGATCTGGCCGAACAGCTGCCTGACCGAGTCGGAAGGCCCGAAGCTTCCCAGGCCGATGACTCGATTGGCCCAGGCCAGAGGTCGGATGGCATCGTAAAAATCCCTCGGCCTGATGAGCCCACCCGAGGAACTCTCCGTGGATGAAGAGCCAGTCGCTTTGCTCTCGGCGTCCTTCTGCATCGTCTTCCAGTCATCCGGCTGTATCGCCACGTTGCCCGGAAAGCCAACGTCCACCTTGGCGGAGCCGTGAAAGAAGCGTGCCATCGGGAGGCGCGAGACGTTGGGGAATGATAACGGACAAATGGACATTACGCCGCGGCTAATAACGGCGAAGGACCCGTGGCGCTGACGCCCTCGAAAGGCCCGGCACCGAGAACCTCCACCCGCGGCTATATCGATCCCGCGACCGACGTCCGACGGCGATTGGCAAAATAGCTTTTCTTCCTTGGCCACCGCCTTTCCTCTTGCCTTCTTCCTTATCTCCGTGGATACAAATGTGGGCGAACTTAGGAGCCCTGTTTACGTCCTTGGATTTTCTCCTAGTTCTTCCGCGATGATAGTCTTTCTGCACGGATGTGTGTGTGCGTGTGTGTGTGCATAAAATGAGGATAGCGAGGGGAAGGTTGAATTGGGCTGAAGCGTAGCGGAATCGTTGTACTGTTAGAGCACGATACTTCGGGAGTAAGTGTTGAGATTGTTGGATAACGTGTAAGGAAAGTGAACGTGTGCATAGGCAATGCGCGCTAGCTTTACGAGAGGTGAATAATGAGACTGAGTGGAAAATAGTATGTATCGAGGATAATGTACAGGTGTACGATGATACGAGGTATTCGATAAAGAAAACGCTCCTTTGACACTTGCATATCATTTATTCTTAATGAGCGAGTATATTACAGACAGCGTCGTGTTTATATAGAGGAGAAATTTAATGGTCCTGGGATACGCAAAGGAGCGACGATTGTTGTACGTAGCTTATCATTTATGGAGATCTGAAAGTCGGCCGATAATTCTTCTCCCAAGCACGCATCTCACATTGTACAATTTAATATCGGAAAATGAATTAAATACGTGTGCGATCGAGCGATAATTTTTGGTTCCTTCCTAAATTACATCCTGATAAATTACAAACGGGTGCGCGTAATCAATTTTTTGATGTTTCTCAGAGACGGTCTGCTCATTTATCGACAAGTTATAAACATAATATATATATACGTGTGTGTCACTATTCAAGTACGCATTTTAATTTCCAACTTGCAGAGTGAAACGTAGTCCGTTACACACTCTAAGTACGGTGACATCAAACATATGGTGTACTAAGAATAAACCGAGCTGGTACCGCATATCGATCGCGCGATACAAGTTCGATCAGAGATTAAGCTATAAGGTGCAATGAAGAATAGTAATTTTCATTACGTCCACTGCAGGATAAAAATCAAATGTAAAGGAGTAGACGGGAAAAATCGAATATACACATCGGATAACGGATATCGATCATAGAATTCATGTTCGATAGAAGATTAAGTAACTTGTAAAATAAAGAATAACAATTTTCATTGAAACGATAATGGAGTGAAAATCAAATACATAAAATCGAATGAGAAAAGTGAATAAAGACAGCAGGCACCGCATATCGATCGTACAATTCCAGTTTGATCGATGATTAAAAATTCAAAAGCAAAAATCGAAAATAAAATAAAACTGTGCAAAGTGATTAAATATATATAGCATCGCGTATTTATCATAGTACTTGAGTACGATCAACGATTAAGCCATTTTCTCGATGAGGAATGATAATGCTCGTTACATCCAGGATGGAATGGAAATCAATGTAAGGGAGGAGGGAGCAAAAAAAAAGCGTGGGCGGGCAGCGTGACTGGGATGAATTCGACGATCCGTGAAATTTTCTGCGTATTCCCATTTTACGGGATCGTGAATGGCCCCGGTTAGGACCAAGGGAGCCGAAGGATACGCCACGGATTTTGGGCGCTTCGAAACGTGGAAGTAAGCGACGCGATCCCCAAGAGAAAACCGAAGCCCCGTTACCACCAAGAGGCAGTACGATAATCCTCGAAACGAGATTGAATTATCCCTCTGTAACTAACATTTCTTTTCGATTTTGACACTATGGCCATACTCCAATCTCTCTTCTCCCTTCTCCCTTTAAGCTCGTGGCCATGAAGGCGAGGAAAAGGTATGACATACAAATCTCTATTGTCGTTACATATCGGTTTACATATCCACTAATTCTATGCTCGTGTATTTCTCGTACTTATTATAAGTTGTGAGAATTCGTTCGCGATTAGCATCGCAATGACTCGTTGTCGGAATATTACTTCATAAGGAGAACAGAGAGAACACTTTGGCGAACATTTCTATTGACATTTTCCCGAACATAAGTGACTAGATGCGTACAGTACTTTTGCTTCGTGACAAGTTTTTACTACCGGTATGTAAAATTCGGATGTTTCTTACGTATCGCTGTAAATTATTACGGAACGAAGTACGCTATACGCCTTCGTGTTTCCCATTCATTATATTCTACCGAGAGTTTAATTGTACTCCAAGACAAGATAACTGCGTACTTCTTGTTTCGCACAGGTTTACAAACAAGTATTTATGCGCGTGGTATTGAAAATATTATATTTCGAAATCGTATAAGTTTTCTATATTACAATAATTTTTACAAGACCTATAAGTATCGGTACTCTTCGCGCTAAGAATACTTAAGCACAAGTATAGGAATGAACCCAAAGATTCATTAGAAGATTTAATTCGACTTTTCAACGTCGTGATGTGGACAAGACATTTTATCCGCCGTAAAATAGACAAAGTGGTATATTATATTCAATGATATGCTTAATTCGATTGCTATTCCGCAAAAGCAGGTTTAACGCTAAAGATACAAGTCACTGTTTCAACATATCTAGAAACACTAAAAATACCTGTAAAAAGATTATCGAAGCAAAGAGAGAAAATAACTAAATGGATTTGATTATTTGTATGCCACAAAAAATTAACTGGAAATATAAAAAAAATTCACTGCATTAGATTCAATTAACTTTGATAAAACTTTTCAAACGAGTTATTTTGAATGTTTCTGTAGTTTTTAGCGTTAATACTTCCTTTTACTTAATATGACTTTTGTCATATATTCCGCGTTTTAAAAATGCGGTCGAATTAGGCGATATGGTAGATAGTCGATTATGAAAACAATTCTAACTTTTTGCTGGACTCGTATTTTTGATTTCTTGGTTCCGTATTCTTCAAGATCGGCATGTACTTTATAATGTCGATGCTGGACGTAACAATTTCGACATTTGCTTGTGAATTTATCGTTGCGCTTTCGTAAAGGTCACGCCTCGAGAACATGGTTCAGATATGCTATATAACAAATTGCCAATCGAAGAATCTCGATCTTGGAAAGCTTCTTATCTGGGGGCAACGTCGGTAGTAATTTGCGTAGTTCGGCGAAGGCTAAGTTAAAAGCTTCCACTCTGACCCTTTCACTATTGAATAATAAATAAGAAATAGTGATTAAAGTGTGACATTACTCACAAAAGCTTGAATAACTTCTAAAGATCTCCACGGTTTAATAAAGTACTGAAATATTTTTAATTTGCAATATTGCGCTTATCCATCTTAAATTTATTCTGGATTTAATACAATTTTTTTGACATTTATTAATAATTAACAACTATGTACCATCGTTCTTGTTTGAACAAAGAAGGAAGTAAGAATATTTGAGGAATAATATAACACTTGATAGGAATTTACATTAAATTGCAGCTACTTTTAGGTTTTCTCGTTAAAGCTATTTTAGTTTTGAAATTTTTACGAAAATCAGTGTATCGTTCTTACCGGGTAGCATGTGCCGTTCGATACTTCTGGGTGGCTCTTCGCCTACGACGCCTCTCCTCTCTCGATAAAGTTCCAGTACCAGGTGTTCCTACACCGTTCACGACCACGCCATGTCCACCATTCGCCATCGCGTCCTTTTCTTGAAACACTCTGCCAACGATTAAACCTCTTGCAACCAAAATATTATATGAAAGTTACCACCGGTACACTATCCACTTCCATGTAAGTCCATATTCCCAACTGTAATCGATTAACTGACGTACTTGAATAAACATTTAATAGGTATACTTAATTTTTACTAATCGCTACCACGAGAAAAGAATGATTTTGTGTTTGTCGTGACATATAACTTCGCGCGACGCTTGGACAAAAATGTAATGCATGGTAAAGTATTATATTATTAACCTCATTGTTAAATGTCATTCCGTTTATTTGCGCCTTGAGCGCGAACATATCGCTTCTCTTTACTATTTTCCCCGCCTTTATCGATGTTAATGCGCTTATGCACCCTCCATATTTCTGCAGCGACTGCATATAAATATTTAGCAAGTAAACACGCGCAGTAGAATTCAAGAGGCCGGGGGAATTTACGCAGAAGTGGAAATGAGTAACGCGTCAAAAGAGGAAGGTCTAATCGTTGAAACCCCCAGTGGCGCGCAGGAATTCCAAAGGGAATTACGTAGGTGAAGGACGAATCGAGGAAAGAAAGGGTAATGGGCCAACCAAATATTTATTAAGTTACGCGTGTTGTGGTAGATTTGCCAGATTGTCAGGCCGCAATAAACGGTTGGATGTTTGACAAAAAATTACAATGGGGTGTAGAAATATTACAGGGCTAAGAGAGCATAAAAGCTAGGGTGTTTGTATTTGATTTCCAAAAACGCATTGGTGAATGTTACGGTAACGTTTAATTTGTAAACTTTCCGACAATAATTAATTTTACGAAAGGAATTAATAAATCTTACATGGACATTTAATTTTCTGAAAGACCACGATGAATCTTTTTTCAGCGTGGAATACGTTAACTCTCTAGATACTGCGCGACACTGTAGTAATTCTTTATTCCGCAATAAAAATCGCATACATTGTAATTATAATATAAGAACACTTTTGTACGTTGCCATGGGCATTTGTTTTAGAATCAAGTAGTACACTAACGGTATGGCGCGACACATCCAGCAGTGTAATTATGATTGATTATTATCGATTAATACAATGCTTACATTAGTATTATATTTTTATGGACATTTCAGATTTTCCATACGGGGGATAAATAACAATCTTATTTTTATCGCGTTATTCTAATAGAATGCCTGATTTTTACCTGTATTAATTTGCCATTCAACATATTTCTATAACGAAGGGGAGACAGTAAAACCGAAATGTATCGAGAGCGAATAAGGAATGAGAGTATTTGTTCCACGAGCACCAACCGAAGCTACCTACGTCAGAGGTAGGGCGTTCTTTCTCTCCCTAAAAACGTTTTCGAAGGAATCCCGGCGACTCCCCAGGGTGTCTTAAATTCCTGCAATTCCGATATTCCGTCGAACGAGGATCGTTTCGTCGCCGATGTAACGCGGAGTGATCTGTATTATTCAAAAAAACGAAGTCGGCGCTGTGAACGCGGCGCGCCGCAACCTTCGTTACTTATTAACGCAAAACAGCTCGCGAGTCTCGTTCGATCTGATTCTCATGGTAAACCAGCAATTCGTATGGATGGCCCACTACCTTTCGATTTAATATTTCAAGACGTCTCTTAGATTTGGATGTCACTTTACGTACGCGGAAAACGTCATTCTTCTTCCCGAATAATGAGAGGAGCGCGAAAACGACCGACATAAAGATAAAATCCTGATCCCTCCATAAATAAAACTCAGAACTTCCGTGGTATCGTCTTTGCCTTTCACGAAATTTGGTTATGTATTTCGCTATGTATTAATTTCGTAACAGAACAAAGCAGTTACAAAATACGTCGATAGTTACACACGATCCTCGCTCACTCGGTTCTAAAGAATCAACAGCTTATACCTGCGTCAATCTCATTTACTTAGTCATTCGTTCGTATATCCATTTTCAAATTACACAAAAATCTTTGTTCGCGCGTGGACCTGCAAAATTGGTCTTCGAAAGGAAGAATCGAAGGGCAACTTGTATCACTAAAGAGCACTGAATCTAGAACAACGCGGGGATAGCATTTAAACGGATGTCCCGGCATAGAGAAATATTCAATCCGGAAGCGTACTCACCGTTTCGATCGTGAGGTGGCCAGCGTGTCGGAGCTCATCCAATTTCCGGCAACTTCCCAGGATACATTGCCCCGCGTTGTTCTCAAGGTCGACGCGATGGCTCGTGGAGATTCAGCGAACGAGAGGTTCGCCCCGACGTCGAGACCACCGCGGCTCACCCTGCGAAGCGGTGTCATCGGGCGGACATGGACCGCTCTTCGGTCCACGAGATGCTGCCCCTTCCGTGCGCCATGGCAACGGCGTCACGGGCCGCAGACGAAGATGGAAAGTGCACGAGGGCTGGTAGGGGTAAAGGGGGAAGCGGAGAAGCGTAGCTGGAGGGACGCGCAGAGCCGTGGAATTGGGAAGAAAGGGAGACAGCGATGCGGGATTTGGACAATTAGAGGGACGACGATCGAAAAGGATGGAAATACAATGAGCAAGGGTAAAGGGAGATAGGATGATGCGAGGGTTGATCAACATGGAGAGTTGCGGGGCTAGGGTTAAAGAGAGACGATGATACGAACTTGGGGGAATGGGAGGAAGGACGATGGAGAAAGACGGAAAATACGGGAAGGTTGCTCGTTTTAAAGGAAGATAACGTGTTTAAAGCGAGACGGAAAGGAAGGTGGATAAAGGGGAGAGATAGAGAGCAAGGAGGGCTGGTTGTGGAAAAACGAGATAGAAAAGCACCTATCGAGCAGAACTTTGTATCGTGTAGCTCGGGAAGAAAAGAGACGAAGATAGGGTGATGAGACAACCGGGGGATGGTCGAAGGAGTGAGACGGAAAGGATGGTAGGATTGCCCCGATCGTTGTCGGTTTACCCGAAGCCACGCCCATGGGAGTTCTCTCTCCCGCTGTTTCCCTTTCCACTGCGCCAGATTTATGTTCCTCTCGCAGCATCCTGCTCCGGGCTAGCCAATGGAGACGCCTGGTACGATGGACCAGAACCGCCCCCAACTCCGTGGCTTTGCCTATCAGCAGATCCGCGCCATTCTGCCGCTATACCCGATAATCTGCGCCTATCGTGTACCTCTAGTGTGCACCGCGGTGACGTAGTCGAGCGGATACATACCGTGGACCGTTTTATCGATCATTCGACGCCCCCGCTCGCGCCTTCTTTCCGCCCCTTTTCGGTTTGGCGAGTTCGCGAAAAACAGCGCCATGGAAAATCTTGGTTCTTCCTTCCTCGGTAAGCTGGAACTTAAATGTTTTGCGGAATGCGCGTAATTTGTAACCGTAATTATGTAGAAAATTATCGAGCCTCGCTGGCTCAGCTTCTGTTGGATATTGTGAAAATCGAGGAAAGTCATTGAGTGGTTAGGTGAAGTAGATTGCTGCTACTCTACCATTTGTTTTTCGATACTCGAAGTGACTCTGCGCTTTTTAATACGAATGATTCTTTTTCACAAATTCAAACGATGACTTCGTGTAGTACTTCATAGAATAAAGTGTAATGTCGAGAATATTGTTTTTTATTTTAAATAGATTTTTACATTCGCAATGTGAAATACCTACGTATGATGAGCTACGAAAAGTACTTAAAGTGCAAAAACGTTGGTCGATATTTCGCTTCGTTTTGCCCAAGATATTAGGATTTCTAATTCTTATCTAATTATATTACTGATAATAATATCTGCGCGTAATGCGGCAGGAGCGCCGGCGCACATGTAGATATTCTTTTCAGCACCTGGTGCACCGTCCTTCGTCAAAGAAATCCATACTTGGTTGTCTACTCGATCCAAACTACTTTAATAATTTTCCGCCATCTAGTTCATTGTCCTTTTAGTGCAAGAATTCTCATCGATATTGTTTCTTCCCAATTTTGTACTCGTGAAAGTCATCAATGAATGATAGTGAATGTATTTGGTGGCCTTTAAACTTGTATAAAAAACTGCCTTGCGGTGAAAAGCATCACAGATCATAATACACGTTGTATAGAATTAAATAATTTTTTTCTACGCGTGAAAAAAAAACTCACTACTATCATATGGTGTGTCAATGCGGTTTAGTTTCTTTGGCAAGGGGTAACGCGTAAGGGGCAAATAAAAACCGAAGACAAACCTCCGCAATCAGTTATTAACCGTGTGTGGCCGCACGCGTGCCGCTCGTGAGTTTCGTGATTGATGCGCATACGACACGTGCTTCATAACGCAAAATATGACTTCGTGCTGGCAATCGGCGGTTTCATCCATGCACTCGGCGATTACACTGGTCTACGCTCAAAATCTATCCGAGTTAAAAATAATTGATTCCTATCCATTTCGATGAGAAATAAACGAATATGTTGTTTAGAATGTTTACTTCACTCTCATTCTCTTAAAAAAACAGAAATTTATTTTATCACAGAAGGAAATTATTGTAATGTTGGTAATTTTTTTATCGTTACAAAAAAAAGGCTAACAACACTGAGTGTGTCATATTTTGTTCCTAGAGAAGCCATTTTGTTTACATAAATGTTCTGTTTAGAGAATGTATCTGCTTTTCTGTCTCAATAATTTTCTGAAGTTTGAAGTTAAAAAGTTAAATAAAAACATTCTGATGTCATATTCTTTTTTTTCGACTTCAATTTGGTTGGAATTGACTGTTTTTGCAAACGATAGAGACAACTTTAACTTTTTTGTAAACCAGTGTTATTTTGCGTATTGCAAGACAACATTGCTGAACGTTGCCTTACTCAGTAACTTAAATGCATTGCGATTATCGTAAAATACGTCCTTTAGTCTTACAAGCGCATGGTATATTCGTTGTAATGTACATATAAAAGCAAGGAAAAATAGAAAGCATAAAATTTTCTTGCTTACAGCATGTCTTGTACTTGGAATTGTTATTATTTTCTCCTTGAATAAATTTGTATAACATTTTTACATGCGTAAGTACTTATTTAGAACATAAAAGGATTTTTATAGATATCTATAATGATCATTAAAATAGTGGGTATAGAAATTGTCCACTATTTTTTAACATACAAAAGGAACAATAACGTGTATTAAGGAAGTATTTTCATTCCGGGAGTTTTAAGTAAAATCTTATAGATTCCGAATACACGAATGTAATCAAAGCGTGGGATATATGACGGATCTTAATTTTCACAAAACATAATTGTATGTGACCCTTTCGCAGTATGTTAAGAGACGTGTCGACGCCTTGCTAGTCGAATGGCACGCGTCAAGGGGTTCGTAGTCGCGTGTCTCTTTTTGTACGGTGTGAGGCAAAACCCCCGAGATTATTTTTCGCGATAGAATTCGGCCTCACCCCTTCTCGTGAAAGAAACCGTGTTTGTTCGATCGTGTAATTTGAATCCATTGCACTGTACACCGCAACAACCACGCTACTATTCAAAATAGAACTAAAACCTACTGCACGGATTGATCATTCGAATTGAGCTGAAAGTGTCACACAAAAACGAGTTGTACTTCATGAATAACTTTATAACTGCTATCGACTAATGATTTCGAATATATTGATACACATAAGATTTTTAATTTTACTCTGACCTAATTATCTACTCTTCTCATATTACAACAAATTTCACGTGATTGCTTTCTCTAAACACTATTTTTGATCTAAAGCAACATATAACAACTATATTATACGCAATACTTTACTTTTTCTACATTTTTATATGAAATATATAGTTATATAATGATATGTAAATTTTTTACGCGTGTTTTCTAATCGATTCTAAAAAGAAGATATGGTAAAGAACGACGCATCAAGTTGGCATACAAATCGAAGACTGCCCTGATGCACGAAAATCTTTGGTGGAACAGTCGTTTCTCAGTGGCGAAGTTAAATTATTTAAGGAGCTGTCGACCAGCTTTGGAAGTTCGTATTCTCGCTTTTGGTCACATCGGCTATTTGTCGTCGTCTTCGCTCTTCTATGCAATTCGCGATGGCCCGAAATCGATGCCGTCATGTCTCTCTCCGACCGTCGAATCTTCCAGGCTCGTCTTATCTCGGTCCTAACTTCGACGTTTAACAGGCAGTATAATAGAGCGACGAAAGAACCCTGAAAAAGAATGCAGAAAAATACATACGTCGAAATGAATAAAAACCGTAGTACATAAATATAGTCAGGCTCATATCCGACTTATTGACAATAACGTTACAATTTAGATTTAATAGACGTACAAATATTACATATTTTATATACGATATTTCTTCAAGTCAAGATAAAGTACGATCATATATCTAACTGTAATTTACGCAGTTCTAATAATCATCGTCACGCAGTAACTATCGTGTCCTGAAAAAGATAAAATCGAAGAGCGTAACAACTTACTTGAAAAGATGCGAAGAGTTGATCGCAGAAAAGCCAGATCAGCTCCACGCGGTGATCCTTATGGTAGGATAGTCCTAGGAATAAGGTGTAATGAGCGCCGAATAGCGGTACCAGAACCAGCGTTGATCTTGCCCATCTGCTGCGTTTTTTGTTTTCGATTCGTCATCGCGCACATGTTACAGAGCAAGCGATAAAGTATAGACGTAAGTGCGATCGATATTAACAAATCATATAATCGATATTTATTTATTCGTATCTGTACAATAAATTATTGCGCGTCGTTATTAAGTTGCACATTCGTTGCGCATTTGAGCCTTCTTATTGTAGGGATAAATGGAATACGGGGAAGGTGGTAAACGTGTCGTAAAGTCGGCTCACCTGTATTGCATTTTTTTACGCTGCAAGTGTACAGATCTTTTGAATTTGATGAAAAGCACGCGAACGATGTTGACGAAGAGCAGGAAATTAAGCTGGCAGAAAGCAAAGATCGCAGATAATCGGTTTGATAATCGTATTGTTCAAACCGAAGAGGATTGTTGATGTTTGCTATTAAAAAAAATAATACAATACTCACCAAAATGGATACAACAATCGGTATTCTTATTACAAGGAAGTGCAAGGGATTCTCGTGAGTCGTCCAGCAAAGAGTATCCTCGATGGTCGCGCGTATTATTATCCACGGTACAACGACTAAGCTGGGTATACCTTAAAATATTAATAACATAACATAATGTTTTAAGATATGAAACATTTGTGACAACCACGATAATAGGCAAAAAAATGTATTTTTATGCGTTCTATATTCAAAAAAAAAAAGATTTATCCTAACTTTTATCGAATATTCTTTCATAAAAAAAAATGCATTAATCTAATGCAATATGCATGATCTCACCCCAGCCTAAAACAACGTATAGAGTGATAGTAGCGGTATCAGCACAAAGTGCTAGAAATATTAGATTATGCAGGTACAGCCCTTCCATCAGTATCCACGAATAATTCGCCACGATAGAGTACTGCCACATACTCGTGATGGTTTTGCAGACCCAAGTCTATGAACGTAATATCTTATTAGTAACAGTAAATCGTACCTTCATTATTGCAAGACGCATCGCCCACAACAATTTACTTACATCTCGCTCTTTTATAAATGTGCTCCTTCCATCGACGAGCACGATGTCCCAAGCTAAGCCAATACCGTCGACGAAGATCCAATCTTTTAGCAGAGCCATGAAGGCCCGCATTATGAACGACGCAAATAGATGCATATGCAGTCGGTTTCTGGGATTTCTTAGCTTCCTAAATATTACCTCGGATGAAATATAACGTTTCTTTTATACAACGAGTGCCATGGTGGATAAAAGAATGCGATATAGTTACTACTGTATCTATTTCAACAATGGAAAGTATACGGGCGACATGACAAATGATACTCTGTTTCAAGAACAAAAAAAATATGCACGAACATTCATAGTAATATAGTAAACGACCTAAATACACTAACCTCAGTAGAGAAAAGACGAGCATCGCGACGATCAGAACGACAAGGGAGGAAGCATATCCAATCTGCGATACGATTCTGATGATCGGTAGCCATCTCTGCTGAAATACGATTGGCGCTCCTTTAACCCGCTTCAAAAAGGACTTCGACAGCGAACGGATTGAACTTCGATCGTAAAGTCCATGCAATCGCGATATATATATATATCAACAAACGATATTCCTCTTTCACATTGATCGCACCGTTGCTCCAAACTCGTTAACAGACTCGCATCAAAATTCTTTTTCCAACCTCATTCCAATACTTACATCGTGCAAGAGCGATCCTGGATTCCTTCCATACTCGCACGCACGATCGGTTCCCCCGATCAGATTCGTCATCGATCGCGAATCGAAACCGACCGTACTGGGGCGTCCGACGAAGGCAAGGGCGCAGAGTCCATAATTGCTTTTCGAGAGCTCGTCTGCACTTTCGTACCACTTGCCATCGGCCAGGCAGGCCTTGGCGACGACCGCGGTGGAGGTCTCACGGTCGATTTCGAAGCTGCTCGAATCATTTGGCGAGGACCACTCGTATTGAAAGATTCCACGAGGCGAGCAGGAGTGGGTGACCGTGCGCGAGGCGACGGTCCGCGGCCAGCACAGAAGGCCGTCGAAGTGAGGCGGACACTGGTGCGTTAGAGTGAAGTTACGTTCACCCTTGACGTTTAGAATCTCCCCGATCGCATCGCCGATCATCGTCAAACCTACGTGCGCGAGATTTCATTCAAGGTTTCTGGTATACCTATGTGTTACTCGATACATCGACGTCTGCCAGTTTGCACGTTCATGATAGAGATAAGCTAATTCCATTTTGAGAGAATCTTTTTTAAGTTCGAATATCTTTTTTTGTTTCTTAAATATGGTCATTTTTGTTTTAGGAAATAGTTGCTTATTGTTTAATGTAATTTGATATTCGGTATTTTTACGAATGGTTACCAGGAATCGATTAATTTGTCAGAGTGATAAGTACTCGTATAAAGTATATACCATTATTATAAAAACTCACCCTCGGCTGCCAAACAGTCACACTTGTATCTCTGCTCAGCCACGAAATTCTTCAAAGTTGGAGGATCCTCCGTACTACTTTGCGACATTCTGAAGTATATCGTTTTATACGAATTCAGCGGGATACGATAACCGATTAATTATACTATCGGAAAAAAGTATGGTTAAGAAACTTGCATACTACGGCGATATTTGTAGTCGTAAAAAACTCCAGACAAAAGCACTTTATTATTTTATAAACACTGACGAAATCAAACCGAACAAAATTTCTTATAGAATAGCTTAAATGTACGTCGGTGCATTCACGAGATTTTCGATAATTCCTTTACCGAAGAAAAATGAATACACGAATTTGTTTATTTTTTGCTCCGCAGTCTATTTTCCAAGATATATACGGCACGTCTAGACACACCGTTCTATTCTTAAGAAACGATGTTTAATTGTAGTTATAATCACGTTGAAAACACTGATGAAAACCGTTATCGATAAATCCACCGACCTCTTCGGAGCAGTGCGGACGTCTGTCTTGCTAGTAACGTACTGTCGTCTATTCTGTCTGCTCAATAATGCGGATGGTTGTAGGATCAGGTGTCCTGGAGGAATCGCACTCAACGTCAACGACTTCCAATGGATGACAACGATGTTCGCTTTCCCACCCTTCATCGAGAAGGTGGAACCGGATTAAGATGGATCGCGGAGAGAATGTAAGTCGAATCAAATTGGCGCTATCCATAGTATACAATGCACGCCCCTTTCGGATAAACTTCTATACATTTGATGCATATATTTACTTACGAGGGATAAAGGTTGTGTTGATCGATTTATAGGAGTGCCTTGATATTTCTTATGTTGCATCACGTTCACGTCACTTTCATACCTACGAGATACATGATATAAGCGGTAGCTGTTATTTTATGATAACAAAAATGTTGAATTTCTGCGCAGAACGTTGCGTACATCGAGCATGTTTTTCTACATTTTTAATTATAATTCATTTTAATGTCCAAAGCCCTTGTTTAAGTGAACGAGTTTTTATTAAACAATTCAAAATACGTAAATTAGTGTATGTAGCAACGCTAGTATCATATTGCATTGTTCCAAGTAGGAAACGTGTGAGGAATTCGAGATGTTTAATACACTGAATTGTAGGGGTCGGCGTTACCGATATTGATTCCACTTCGATAGATGGACCTTTAACGATATTGCAATCCGTTTTGAGTATGTTGTCTCGATGTATTATAAAGTCTTCGTAGCGCTGCAAATGGATAAGCCTTGGAGTATCTACGTGGATTTCACGTTTTATATATATTATTTGTATTAGAATTTGATATATTTCATATATTTTAGTTCCCACCTTTTGATACAGCGTCGTAGTTTATTGATTCAAAAACAACTAAAATATATGAGACACGTGGTAAAAATGCACCGTTTTGGGAGGGAAGAAACGGGATAATACAATAGGAAGGAAACTCGAGAAAAAATAGACATATTGTATTAAAAATTTATTTTATGTTAAATTTGTTCGTATCTGTTACACTTTACGAGGGATCATTTTGTGAAACTACCCGCAACCAATATCTATGAACGCTTGTAAAATGGATGTTTAATCGTTGCAATCCGAGCATCGGCCGAATTTCGTTCTCGACATCGCGCAAATACCGCCGGACATAATGAATATCCTTTCTTCCTTGCTATCGGGTATTGCCGCTCGCGCATTATCAATCTCTCTCTCTCTCTCTCTCTCTCTCTCTCTCTCTCTCGTATGACCCTTGGAAATGGCGACGGAGATACCTCGATCTCGGAGTGCCACGCTGTTCGTTGGATTTTCACCGACGATGCCGCGTTAAAAATCCACGAGTTAAACATCGCGTCTTTTACAGCCATTAATATCGCTAAGTGTCCATAAGTACAGATCGTATGTCTCTCTTACTATCCCCGGATTTGTTTCTCTATAAAGAAATATCTATTCGCCTATCTATACTTTCCTGTATAACCGTCCTCTGTTTCCTAGTCATGGAATATGTACAATCTTACTGTCGTTTCGCCGCGAATAAAAACAAAACGCCCGCATTAACGTACGGCCCCTTTGTTCGGATTCTCGTTGCCGTATCTCCTCCCGACGAGCAAATGGCTAATCGCATTTTGCCCGTTTCACCCAATTCGTAACGAGACTTTCCTTCCTCACGGGACACAACCGCGTTTGCAATTGTCGCTAGAGTATGACAAGGCGGTTGCACATCTCAGTTCAGTTGCACCTCGTACATCGAAAACGCACACCGGAAAACGCGAAATGCGCCGTACTAAGCGGAATCATTATTCTTAGAACACTAGAAAATACTGTAATATTATTGCGCTCCATTGACGGCTGCAATCGCCCTATTACGTGTTCGTATGTGCCTGTGTGTGTATAATTATACTTTATATATATTTATACTTATGATAATAATTATATATTTTTTATACAATTATCGGTATATAAATAAGTTAAGAATACGCGCAATGACCCAAAATCAAAACTCATTATTAATCCTCTATGATTCTGTTGAACGTGTCGCTGTATACATTAATGTTGTACTTTGTAACGAAATTCATTCACTTCGCGACGGTAGTTTTGGGACAGTTACAACTATAGATATAACTATCGCCATAGGTCGATCGTTCCACTTCTCTCACTTCGATAACGTGTAATGATGCTGCAAGTTATAATGTACAATTATAAGAAAGAAAGAATTGGATGTTATATAGAGGATTAATCCGAACGATGGATAAAATATTTGACAAGCTTCGAGGCATGCCAGCGGTCTCCTTGGATACGGTCGTCGTAATAGAGGCAATAACAAGTTTTCGATTGAATCAACAGTCGACAAAATTTATCGCATTTGTTAAAGAACAGCGGTTGATCTATAAAAGGGGATTATCCATTAACATAGGCGAATTCCGCTAAAAGTCGAATTATTCTTAATATACGATATATTGCTTTCTGTATTTCTGAAATCCTTTGTTCGGCTCTTGTGAAACACACGTGTAGTTTAATGATATAAGGTACGAAGGAAATGTTAAACGCGATAATATTTACATTATAGGATTGAAGGGTTTGCATTGTGGTGGATTATTTATTCTTGGAGAGTTGCTAAGCGTATTTCAGATTGTTATCGTAATGATATTAACAATATTGTAACTTGACATAGGTAAAAATAATAACCATACGTACTGAACATGAAATAGCATTTACGGTGACTGACTAATTCGCAATAGTAGAGTAAAGAGTAACATTTAAATAAAAATATTCATGAGTAAACTTTAGTTAAGTAAAAACATGTCATTTTACAATGCCAAGATGTACGATCAGATAAGAACGGTTCTAAACGATAGTTAAAAACTTTATATACGATAAATACAAAAAATAATGTGTTTGGCATTATCTTCAGATTCTCGAAAGCAATACGATTTCACTGCGGTACATTTCTATATTTACTCTGCGCTATAACGTTCAGATCTTCGAATAATAATGGAAAAAAGGTCTTCTAACGAGAAAAGGGAGTTTGGATAAAGGACATTTTCAGTAAAATAATAGTTTGCGGTCAGACCGTTACTTCCGCTCGTAGTAAAAAATCGCATTAAAGTATTATGGATGCGATTGTATCATAATGCGGCAGAAAGGCAATGTCGCTCATATTATCTGGTGCGTCAGAAAAATAAAATTTTTTTTAATAATTCCGGATTGTTCAGTATGCACAAGTTGTTTATTCTGTAATAGATGCAGATCGTTCTAAAAGTTTTCGCGCATTCTATAGTTTCTATTTCGTAAAGAACACGGAAAGCAATTTCCATCGCTGCTCGAATAGAGGCAACAAGATACGTAAAACACGCTTGTACTCATCCACGCGAGTATTTCTTTCTGACAATAATTTATCCTTACCTAAAGTAGCTTTCGTTTGTTCGACGAGTCGGTCAAATAAACTAACGATCACCCTGCTGCAAAAGCTCGGCACATTTCGCGTTCTAAATCGGCAATAAAAACGAGTATATCACTGTTATCTACACACGAAAAAACGAGCCGAATCATAAGAGTCATCCCACCTCGAATCCATTTTCTCACGATTCTGCCTTTTCCGTGCGGCACTACTCTATATACAGAATACTTCGCGACACGTGTAACGTACATACAAAGACGAGCACGCGTTTTACATAAAAGCTTAATCCGTAGTTTCAGGAACTAAATGCATCATCCAAAACGAGTTCCTCATGGCGCAATACACGCTATATAGCTAAGGCTTTGTAGAGCTCGTATTTAACACAACCTCTCGTACACCGGCGTCATTTGTTACCCTTTTGTCGCATCGTAAACGATATTGCAAGACCTCCAAGACTAGCTTTCCTACACGTTGCCTACTTTTGTTTTTAACTCCGTTCTAATTTTTCGCTCTCAGGAAGCTTAGACAAAGAAAAAAGGAAAGGACGATGCGTATCTTCGAGAATCTATTTGTAAGAATCCCTTAGTAAAGCTCGACAAACTATTTTACACACACGCGAATATGCTTATGTTTGTCTCGGGTTTACAGAAGATATTTAAGTTATTAAACGATACCACCAGGACTTGAATCCAAAACCTTTTGTTTATCGAGGTCTGTCACTAAAACCGCTGAAGCTTTCTAGTCAAATCTTTCAGCAAATGGCTATCTACGGATTGGAGGAATTCCTCTTCTAGATATTTAGGACCGTGTATATATCAGATCTCGTTTATCGCCCTCTAGTAAACACCGATGAGGAAAGCCAGACTCTTCGTGTCCACGGGTACGTTTCTCGAGGTGATCTCTTATCCGAATCACCTTCACGCTGCTCTTTATACCGCGTGCAATGCGTAGAGAGTGAGCTTAATGCCAAACGTTATCGATAAACGACTATTTTCGATTTGTTCTTTGCTATCACTAACGCCAGAATCGGCAAGGTCCACCAATTTTCCTCGCCTAGGGCGTCGCTATGTCGTGAAAATTCAATGATCAGCGAGCCGTAGAGAGATGCGAGTAACTGGGGACATCGACGGTTGGCAGATTTTTGTTCAAGATCTTCGACTTCTGCGAGCCTATATTCAAGTTCACGAGGCGCTAGAGGGGTGAGTTTGGCGCATCTAACGATCGGTCAGAGACATTTGCCAGGATTCTGTGAACACCACTGCGGCCACATGGCTTCCGTCGTTAAACCTTGACTCGTCAGAAGCTCCATGTGAGCGGCTAACCTCGTATAGACACTTTCATCCGTTGAGTAGCTCGTCGGCGTGTCGCTCCTGCACAGATGTAAAAAATAATCATAACTGTAACGTTGCTCGATAAATTTGGATTCTGTAATTACTCCGTCACTTTCTTCCATTTTATAATATGACTATTGGATAATCCATCTGATTTTATCGATGTTTCTTTACAAGTAATCTGACTCGCAGAACAATCCGACAAGCAAGGCTGTTTTGATAATAGAGACACATATTTAGGCGTGAACCTCGAGCGAATTATTTGCAATATACCAGAGTGTAAGCGTTAAACAACGGGCAAAGGTAGTATCGTGTAACTGTACGTATAGTATAATAGATTAAAAAAAAAAAGGAGTATCATGATCCCGTCTTGATCAAAAGCACGCCCGTTAAAATCTCAGAAGAGCTGCAATAGGATTTTCGCGAAGAACAGCCATTGCGAAGATATAAGAAATTTGATGTATATAGAAATATATAAAACTTCCATACGAAATTAATAGACCAAACCGATCTTAGGTAGCAATACACAAAAGTAACACGGCTCTTTACCATAATCTTTCCGCAAGAGCGGATGCTCTGGGCCATAGTCGAGGTCCCAGAGACGCTTGTCCGGTCTGCTCGCTCCATATCGCCGCCTCTCCCCCTAGAACCAGGTTCAGGTGCTGCTCGGGATAATCCCTCCATGGCCGGTGATTATAGACGGTCTGCCAGGTACGGTACTCCCCGCAAGCAGCATCCCCGGTTTCTCTCCACCTACCAAATCCACAATCCAAATACCAGGCGTCGACGTGCGACAGTATCACCCTAAATCCATCCTCGAGGAGATCCGGGGTCTCTGGCCAATTGCTGCCGCCCCAAGACTGAATAACGTGGATCTTGGGATCGAAGTAGGTATTTACATAGGGCCTCTTGGTTAGTGGAGAGCTCCAGAGTATAACCGCCTTCGGCACTTCCTCGTGGTTAGCCTTTATAAGCCGATGAAGCATCTTCGTCTCGAATTCCGCCCACATGGCGTGATGGTCGGTCATGTTCTGCGCCTGCATAGCCGCCGTGATGTTCCCGTACTGTGCCCAACACTCGAGATTCACCTCGTCGCCGCCCAGGTGCACCACGTCGCGAACCTCCGTGAGATCCAAGAGCTCCCGATAGAGGCCTTCGAGTATCCTGTATGAGTGCTCGTTTATCGGATTCAACTGGCCACAATTCGGCTCACCGCAGTACGACGACCAAGGCTGCTGATCGACGCAAAGCGCGAGCTCGCCGTAACCGTATTCAGCACCTAATGGAATCGTAAGATATAGACCTTGGTGATCGAGAAGCCTTTTTCTCAAGCCTTCTATGAACCTTCGTCCATACGACAGAAAGGTAAAGAATCGTGCGAGATTTCTAACCGCTTCTCCCTCGTGGAATTTGTCGTACAGGCAGGGAATGAGAATAAAGGAGAAAAATGACTCTAAATATTTCAATAATCCAGGGGGAAAAAGCACGTAGTGACAGTCTGTGGACAGATGAAAAGGACGATGTTCTTACCCCATTGCCAACCAGCGCCAGCGTGGGCCGGTGAGTCGATTTCAACCAGCAGCCTGATGCCACGAACCCTTGCATAATCGGTCAGATCCCTCACATCCTCCGGTGTGTAAATCTGATCCCCGCTGTAGGCGCCCCATCTAGCCATTTCCGGGAACTGAGCGGAATCGAAGGGAAAGCTCTGGGAGTCGCTAAGGTGCCAATGAAAGGTGTTCAGCTTCGAGGCGGCCATACCGTCGATCACGCTCTTCAGCCGTTCGATCGAAAAGAATTGTCTTCCCGTGTCGATGAGCAGCCCCCGGTATGGAAATGTTGGTTTGTCCTCGATCGAGGCCCTCGACAGTATCCTCAGACCGCCCTCCTTACCCGCGGCCTCGTCCCACCAGATCATCTGGCCGAGCGTCTCGAGGCCGTGTCTCACGCCGTAGTAACTCTTCCCCGATATTCTGGCCTCGAGGATCCTTCCTCTGGTCACCAGTTCCAGTTTGTACGACTCGTCCGTTTCCAAGGTTAGCGCGATACCTCCGCCACTGACGCTCAGGTATATGAGGAATGCGTCCACGCCGGATCTGTTCTTTGCGTTGGGCACTTTTCTTCTAGTCCTGATATTCGCTGGAAGACGATAGTTTTTTTTTTATTCATTTTCTACGCCGACTGCTAAGGTCATTTACTGTTTAAGATGGGTTCCGAAGGATCGAAGCTACGGTATGCACATCGCATAAAAAAAACAGGTGATGGACGGGATTCGAACTCGGGTCTTCCGCGTGGAAGTCCGAGCTTCTATCCACTACACCACCGTAGCTCTTGAGAAGACAGTTCTTTCTCATCTTATACTTGATACCGTTGTAAATTCTACCGTTAATATCGCTGATCCAATCGATGTGCACTGAGTTAACATGATTATCCCTCGTCTAAGATACGTCGGGGAACTTGCAAATATATTCAGTGTCAGGCTGCCCTCACACTTCTAAACGTCCTCGATGGATAATCGAGCTTCGTAATTGGCGTTCAAAGTTAAGACTTTTATAGATGGATATTTATAAATATGTACAGGGGTATAAAATATTTATAGACGCTAAAGTGACGTGCAGAATTAAGTCTTTGCTAGACGAGGATACTCCGTGAACCCTTTGGCTTATGATACACTAACTCGAACCAAAATCGAGCATTTGGTTAATACTAAATTACATTTAGGACTTTGACCCTTTATATATATATATATTTCTTTAAAATCTTAATATAAATCAGTACATATATCGATACTGATCGATATAATCAAGCGTGTAAATAATGGAACAAGACTCACCGATGAAGACCTCTTTGGCGCGCTCCAGCAGATTCTTCACGTCCTGATCGCTGGTGTTGACGGTGACGAACTCCATTTGCCGTAGATGAATGATGACACTGTCGTCGCCCAGCTCGACGCTGCCCGTTGGTTTTGGCCAGAGTAAACGAGAATTGCCGCCGCATAGTGCGATGCAGCTCGCCAGAGATGTACGAGAAGACCTGACGGCTCTCCTCTCGCAACGGCCAGCCACGCACGCCCAGGACCAGGGACTCTGAAATGTTCTGCGATCCGGAAGAATCATCGATTCAATACTGGTATCACGAAGACGCGTTGAAATGAACCATCTATAATTTCTTGCAAAAATTTTCCAAATCCGTGACGATACTCTTTCGCAAGAATCTCTATAACATCGTTGCGGCTTGTAAACGATCGAATGGATCTATTTACCTTCCCCCTTTCCTCCTTTTTCTTTGCACACGTATTCAAAGCATATCTAGTAAGGTCGGGATGGTGTCTGATAGACGTAGTGTCAATTTGATACAACATAAACGAAGATGTTTTACAAATAACAAACGGTAAATTGTGTTCGGAGAGAATCATAGGAGAACAGAGAACTCTCGTATGCAATTGTGATCGAGATCGTTCATATCGTCAATGTTCCGGAATATTACGGTAACACTTTTATGCATCGTTGCAAAAATCGCTATAACAGGCTTACTAAACTGGAATTAAGCCACGATTGTTTGTCTTTCGTTCTCAAGTGCACCGAGACGACTGGTGTTCGATGTTTAATCAAACAGTTAAATCCTTGTCTACGTCGTTAAGTCGTAAATATTCCCCATATCGCGCTCGTAAAACACGAACGATGAAATGCTGAGAATCGATGGACATTAAATTTAAAATACTTCCCCGAAGTAGAGTCTACACTTTTTACCTACCGGTGAAAATTTTCTCCTAAAAAAAAGAAAAGAAAAAAAATCCATGGCCCGTGGAAAATGTTAAGTGGAAATGGAGTCTAGACGACAATGACGACACGAAACCAGGAAATCATCGAAAAAAGGAATCGCTGTTCGCGAACGAATATCTCTACCACGTTATTACGGCAATATCAATTGTACATTATTTGATTTGAACACTATTTAGTTCAAATACTTATTTAATTTGAATACTCGATTCGAATATCCCTTGAATAAGATATTATTTAATCTAAATATCATTCGAGTGCACAAAGAATGTCAGGCTAGTGTAAGGCGACCCCGTGCGAGGCCTAAAGGAGAGAAACAGATCTTTCATGTCATGTATATTCGCATCTCGGTGAAAGATTCTTTACCTAGGCTCTTCCAGATACTCGTAGAGCCGTGCGTCCGGTCTCGGTGTGCTTTGATTACCGACCAGGAAGGTAACCAGGTCTCGTTGCAACTCCCGCAGTCTTTGTTGCGCATCGCGTTGGTAGAAGTGCGAGGTAAATAAAAAGATCCAGTAACAAAAATCAACACAGTCTTATTAATGGAAAGTGACGATACTTGTCAGGAATGTGTATATCTCTACGCGGAAACGAAAGAGAGTTGGGTAAGACGAGACAGATAGAGGAGGATACGGGGGAAAGACAAGTTGACTGGCGACTAGATCGAGAACACAGAGCACGTAGAAGAGCAGGGGCGAATTTAGCTACTTGACGCCCCTAGGCAGAGGGAACACGTTCCGCCCCATATATCCAGACAAATGTATCGGGTGTACGAATCGATTCGGTGCATTTACGTGAAATCTATTGCAGCTGGATTTTTTAAATTATTGTTCGCGATTTTTAATTACTCACAGGGTGAAGCAGGGTCATGACAAATGACAATAATTATTTAGGAAATTGGAATATATTAAACATACCGTAAACAGAGGATCGACTCTATTTAATAAAGGCAACCAATTTATTTTTACACCTTATACGAGCGACTAACCAGATTTTTCAACGCTGCTTTCTGTTGCCAGTGGTTTTACAACAAACATTACTTTGCATCACGCGATCAGCGTCCGCTTACTGTTGAGCATATACAAAAAGTAGGCAATTAAATGAAGTGTATTCGTATAATAATTGATTACAATAACCTACGCCTAAATACGCCCCTGGAGAACATATATGTAAGACGGAATATGCGAGTATTATATTTTCGATCATCAAGTATTTGCAGCGTATCTTGGTCGGCATAGAAAGGCGGACGGAAGATAGGGCCGTATTGCCGGCTTGTATGGATTACGCACTTATAGCAACATAACCCAACGATCCACAGTGTAAATACCACCGGTCTGCATCAACTTTCTAAAGATTTTGACAATATTATTTATAAAGTCGTGAATTAGTGACGATTAACAATTGTATCAAAAGATTCGTGAATTTCTTTAACATGTCTCCTGCTAAGCATACCGATTTTTATAGAGCATAAGCCTAACGGTTATGGCAGCCGATATTTCTGTCAACGTTCAAACGATTTTTCTTATTACCAACTTGTTATTGTTATCGCTTTTCATGCCGTGTGCCAACAGTAAGGCATGCGTGACTTCTCAGTTAAACCAATAACAAACGAAAGATTCATGCGACGTGTGCAAAGAGCGACATGATTTATTGCCAGTGTATCTGGATTTTTGACGTACGATATACATATCACGTTGAATATTATTGAAGAGTGACAATCAAAATTAGAAGTCGAATCCTCTGCGTGGAAAAATATATTTTACGCTACTTTAACTCTTGTATAACTGATTTTTGACATTGATTGCCGAACTCATTTATTACAAGATTTTGAGCCTATGGGTGTATACCGTATAAATTTGTTTGAGGATAAGATTCAAGATCCAAAACCAAATCTCCCTGGAAATCTAAGTCTAGCTTTTATCACGCGCTGTACTATTCAGCTTCTTAGCACGAAACGCGTTAAGTAGATTCGGATAACAATTCTGACCAGAAGAACGCGCAGACCGGTGTAATCCTGTGCCACAATAGGGTAGACGTTACCAGAGCGAATTTGGAATTACTTACCGGCGCGACGAAAACGGTTGCAACGAAGCGAGGGGCGGAGCATGCGTGTACATGGCTATGAGCAGTACCCCCGTCATCAGGACAAGGAAAAGAAGAATCTTCCTCATCCATCCGCTTGGTACGCTACCCACCATTTTCGCGAATCTGCAAAGCAAGAACGTAAAACGTATAATGCGGCTAGTAATCGAAAATCATTTGTTTCGCAAAAATTACTACGATATCTGAATATCGTCAGAAATTGTATCGATATCCAAAGACCAATAGTAATTAATTTATTAAATAAAGAATTAATGTAATTTACATTAGTTTCATTGAACAATCAAATATAACTAATGTACATATTAAATTACAATTTATATCGTATCGTATTATGCCGTCATGTTCCTTTTGGTGTATTATAATAATAAAAAGCCTATAGAAATATAATGTCTCATAGATTATAATAAAAGGATAGTTAATATCGTTTTTATCACTGGTACTTCTTCCGCTGGGCTGACAGTAACCAACTACTGCAAAGACATTATTTTGATAAATATAAACGGCTCAAAAGCATTAGCTGCATCGCATTTATGCGGTAACTGCTGCTCTCTTCCAATCTCTATTTATTATCTCTTAATTTACTCAAACGTCTCTCATCGTTTCAAATTACAAACGCCGATTTACAATCGCGTATAAACGCTAAAGTAAACGAGGATAAAACGCATTTTCGGAGCGCAAGAAAAATTTTTTTCGCAGGCAGGTCAATGATATCGACGCGTTGCCACCTGCGCCAATTGTTACGTCCTATTCAGCTATCGTTCAGTACCTCGGATGACCTCACCTTGCCTCCCTTCGTACATCGCCGTCGCAGCAGGTATAGTCGAATCGAGTCGGGTCGAACGTCGTGCAATACCGCCGAGTCGAATCGAATCGCATCGCGCCACATACCGTAGCCAAGCAACGCATAATATGACCACAGGGATAGTTCGAAACGAAACGGTAGTAAGGACGGATCGAGTTTCGAGAAAGTTCGCCCCTCGCTCTTCCTATCGAAGGTCCCAGCCTCGAGGACCGGCCCTTTTCGAAAGGTCGTTGGACGTTGCTCGGGCTATCGTCAAACGGCGCGAAAGGCCCGGAGAGGGGCGACGAGGATCCGATCGATCGAACGGAGGATCGTGAGCATGGAATAGGCGAACGAAGCCCAGCTACACCGGGTAGGATCGACTAATAGGGACATTCATTGGCGTGTTGTACGAGCACGAGGAACACCTCCGTGGAACATCCCTGCTCGTACGTACGAACCACCTACGAACCTTTTGTCGTCCCCTTCTTTCGCCGGGCTTCTCTTTCTCAGACTTTTCTTTCGTCGGATCTTTTTCCCCTTGACCATGTACTTGGTCATACCTTTTTCCCGCAAACTTTCCTCTGCGCTCGATCTTTTTTCCCCGCTCCTCCTTTCATGGATGTTTGTTTTTCTTAGGCTCTATTTCGTATTCCGATGTTTTGATAGTAGCACCACGTTGCTCTCTCTTGCTTTACGATACAAGTCACCTTTCTTTCACACTGGCCAATACGCTAAATTCGTTGAAACGTTTCGTTGAAGCACCCACGAACGATCGAAGAAACGCGATGCCGTTGAATATAGGCTGCTTCGAAAAACGACGTTGAAATATCCCCGTGATTATTACCATATGCGCAGAATCGGGGTAAACTTTCACTGCGGCGAAATATTATGCCGAGGTAGCCACCGGGCAGGAGTATAAAGGGTTAAAAGCATTGCGAGTGCGCGTTGAACGCATTGGTCGAATTAGGCTAACGTCGCTGAGTTTTATCGGCTTCTACGTGGACGAGAGTGTATGGTAAAGAAGTCCCCCCCCTGCACGGACCGTGAACGCATCGACTTAGAGACGGTAAAACCTAGTTGATTCGAGCCAGCTCTTTAGAATTTTCCCATCGAACGATTACGCCGCGCCGGTATTTTTTAACGAAATACGAATAGCACTAAATATTAATTAAAGTACCTTGTCCAACGAGTGTTGCAGAATGAAATCTATCGCATCGGTAAACATTGCAGATTAGTGTTTTCCAAGTTATTCGCGAGAACAAAATGATTCGGAAGTTAGTGAAAAGAAGGTAAGAGAGTTTTTGGTGCACTACATCCCAACTACACAGCACGCGAAAAATATGTAGCGACTCAGTATTAACGGGCCATTAGTTATAGTTCATGCAGTACTAATATTTCATCGGTGCACGGAGATTGAAATATACGTGTTTTTGTATCGGAGATTATCGCAACCACTGGCGATTGATCAGAGCTTATGAGTTTACGTGCACGGCGGCGATGCCTGCCCGGCCGTACGACCATTCTGCAGTAGTATGGACTTTATTTGATCCGACGTTTACGCCTATACTTTCTACCGCGTGCCGCTTCGTGCATGCCATTTATCCGACACATGCGCATTTGCAGTATTACGTAAACATGGAGAGTAGTGGAAGGTCCCGTACATTTGAGCGATATTGCGTTATCGTTTTCATGACGGAAAATCAAAATTCTCCATCTCTAAGTGGCATTTGAAAATTTTCCCATATCCTCGTTTTTCGAAGGATCGTTGAGAAAAAAAAGGGAACGACCATGCTCGAACATACGTTAAGCAAATCACATTGTAAGCGTTATTGTTGGTAAAGCTTTCTGCTACGCGTGCGTATCTTTCATCGCTCGTCATTGGCCACGACGAGCATCGTTGTACGCGTGTACTTACACACGTTTGTTCCGTCTTGAAAACATGTTCACTGAGAATGATGATCAAGGAAGGTGAAAAACTCTGCAATAATGATGAACGTAGCCAGAGAGTAAAGAAACGAACGGCTGGCTGGTTTTTTTTTCCTTACAGGACAAATAATATTGTTTGTTTTGTAATCACTACTGTACATGACATATTTACAAGAAAAGAGAGTGAAACGTATGAAATTATTAAAGTTGTCTTATTACACGTTGAGTACAGAATTAAACTAGTCACGTCGGATCTATTATTATTTTATACATTTTTAATTAGGCATTACCATTACGAAAGGAAATTCATATACATTGCCATATCTATGTTGCATTAACGCATTAAAAAAATAGGAAAAGGAAAAGCCCCTTCAAAACAAAATCCTGGCTACGTTATCGATGATAATTCAGCTTCCTTAAAGCAAATATCGAATCCTTTCGCAACTTTGATGTCATCGGTATATTCACCGGTGATTGCACGAGCTAGGTAGGTTCGGTTAAAAAATATGGATTTTCTGCAAGGCACAAAGTCACTGACGGAGCGCACAACTCTTTTTATGCACCGTGTAAGCGTTTCGTTTTATGTATATATACGCGTATCTTCTGCACACCGTTAATTCATTTTAACGACAACCGGCTCCATTCGTAATATGCTCTTTCCATTAGACTGCATTCCACTCGGGATCCGCGGCGAGCATGAGCGAATGGACGGTCAAGCGAGTAAGTAGGTAAGTAGATCTAAATATGAGATTAAGCCAGGCTAGGTGAACAGCGCAGGAAAGCACGCACGTGCGTGGCAGGTATAATTAAATTCGTTAGGTCATCCAAAATAGATGCGGATGGGCCAGGCTTAATCTGCGTCCCAACAGCTTTCGAACATTCTCAAAGTTTGATAGAAATTTGAAACTTTTGGAAATTTTAACTTGATCTACGTACATATCACAGACACTTTTTTTTTATGACACATCAATTATGAACATGCTCATCGTAGTTTTTGCGATAAAATTCCAGGGCGATTTAATAATCAGCCTGGATTATTAAAAGTAATTACGCATCGTATGAAAGGATCGGATGAAGAACATTTACTACGCGTAACGAATCGAAACACTTACCCCGGAACCTCCTATGATTTTATGCCTGAAGTCTTATAGATTTTAAAGTTAATTATTGAGAAAAAAGTACGAGCATCTCAGATCGCACTATTATTCTATTTCTCTTCGAGTATATAAATTTACGTAGAAATTACCTGCTCGTTCTTAAGACTATCAAAAACTTGAATCGAAGAGGAATAAACGTCACGCAGTCTCAATTGTGTCACTATCGCGAATGCACTGTGCAAATTTTCGTCTCTTGCGCGCGATATCTGTTGTATAAAAAAATTTAAAAACAAAAAAAAACAGATTTGTGTAAATGAGGAACGGCACAGATGCGTCGAAAATACGGGCCAAATGTTCCGTAACGGTAGCCGAAAAGGTGGTATTAAAAGGCAAACGCGTTTATTGGAACTGGTTCAGAGAGAGACGGACAATTTTTCATTGCTTATCGGACGCCTTATCGGTTTCCCCGACGCGATACTTACCGTCAAGAACATTATCTTTGGCTATACTGTAATAAGTTACACAGAAATATTTTTATCGGCAAGGACAGTGCAAATATGAAACAAAATTTAAGAAAACGTACAAAAGCGTCTCTTCCTGACAACCGTATATAATCAGAAAGGATGAGGAGGTGAGGGAGTTGGAATTAAGCAAGTGGGTTTACTTTTTTGCGTGCCTTCGAGCACGTCCATGACCATCTATCAAACTCGGTCTTTCGATATTCTACAGAGACAATGGCGAAGGACAGAAAGAAAATGGAGGACGTAATCCATAACTGGAGGTTTACTTGCCTATAATCACGAACGAACCTTTGTCGATCCTGGATTTAGGTTGAAAAGAATAAGAAGCTCAGGCGTCACAAAACGAGGGCATCGATGTGCGTTTTGTTTGCATCGTGCTCGATTGAACGAACGGATATAAGAAAAATGTCGGATAAGAAGCAGAACAATCAAGGAGATTTTACGGGCTTCGAAAAAGTCGCGAAAGGATTGGATTCATCCTTAATGTGATCCCTTACGATGTCGCACCAGACTGATCGCGAGTGCCGAAAATCACGAAGGAGCACGGTCGAAGAATTTCGAGGGTGAAATAATGTTACCCACGATACAGAAAGCAGACACTTGGTGGCAACGCAATGGTACTGATTATTATGGTGATACTGCTTTCTTCCCGGGTTATAATGTTACCTCGAACGAAGCGTCGAGCAAGACCGATGGCTTCGAGACTGATTTGCATGGAAACGTTAACATACTTCTAGGCGGGTAAGTGTACAAGAACGATAGGTTTATCCGTGCCACTTTATACAGCACCGATGTCTGAGCATACTTGTTCCTCCGCCTCTTACTTAAGCCTTCGCAACGTACGCGATATATGTATAATATTACAAGCTACGCATTTTATCGACGTGAATCATTAAAGCCGATATATCGTCGTATTCCTTTTTCGTAGATAAAGATTTAGTGTATCCTTATACAATGGGAAGATAAATTAAAGAGTGCGAATCGTTGTATGGTTCGAGATAATTGGAAAATGTAAAACTAATTAGATTATTTATGTAGAAATTATTTGAAAATGTCGGCCTTTTATAAAATCATTCGTATATTATGTGTATTTCGAATTGCCTCTTGTTCTTCAGCAGCTGAAATACGCTTGCGAATCTGGGTAAAAAATACCTAGAATATATATTCGGAAGGTGAACATTGGTTAAATATAACGTTTTTGTGAAATGCAATACATGATCTGTGCAAAATCAGCTTAGCCGGGTACTTTTCAGAGCTATGCTCAGTGGAGTGTTAATGGTCGTGCTGCTTATGTGCTATTGCTGTCACAAAAATATACGGAAACACCGACCACAGGAGTATCCGCGTTATTGGCAGACAGAGCCGGACGTACACAGCTTGGAAGTCTTTACCATGGATACGCATACGGCGGTGAGTTTGCTTTTTAAATCGGCAATAAAAATTAATAGATGATTTCGTACTCGCAAAAATCATTACGCGTCTCTATATTAAGGACAAACAATAAATAATTGACCTTTAAAGATGAAATTTGTTTTTCCTTGAATCTCTACAGTCGGATATTAATCGTTTTAAAAGAACTCTGGAAATAGAATTTAAGTTTGTTAAATTATTTATTATCCGAAGATATGTGTAATAAACACATTGTGTATGTGCCGATTGCCATTGCGGCTTACATTAGAATTGTATATCAAAATACGTGGTACACGATATAGAACAATTTCTTAGAATTTGATTGGTTCAAGTACATTCTCTTAAGTTATTGATAGCAAGGAGTATTATGTCCAGCCATACGCTACAGATAACTATAAAAGTTCAAGTAGTCCATATTGAACTGTAAGATCTGATTGAAGACACTTCAACTTTATGGACTAGTCAAGACTCACATTCTTCTTGGCGCACTTTATATAACAAAGCAAAGTAGTTTACCAAAGCAATGTCGGGGACCCTGGAGATATCGAACTATATTAGGGTCAAGTAAAGTTACGAGTCAATGCAACATCTTAATGGATGATTGTAATCAGCGATAAGATACAACAGGCACTACACGATTAGTTTCTATAGTCATCTTCATAAAGGATAGCTTTAAGGAGCACGTTGCAACGGTCAAATACAATGAAACTACCCTTATGTTTCTTGTAACTAACTCTATTAATAAGTTGTCAAATTTGTGATTCTCAGCGTTACGAGCGATCGGCGGAAGTTGTTGGCGGACAGGAGGAAGCCGTCGAAGCTTCCCTATCCTGCCCCACGACACCGGGGCCACCACCGCCGTACGACAGCCTCATCTTCGATTTGCAACGTCTGCCCCCGTCGCCTACAGAGAAAAAGTCCATTCCGGGGACACCCGAGGGAATAATACCTGCCTTGGTCTCCACTTTACTGACGTCGAACTCTGCGTGCCTAGACAATGTAGAACTTAACGAATCGAATGAGAATGCTACGCCTAGATGCGATCAAGGATTGCCCACCTATGAGGCTGCTTTGAAGCTGGACGGCAATGGATACGTCTGAACGATTAAATTTATTTCATTGTATCTTCTGCTCCGCGTAACATTTTTTTACGACTTTGCACGTATAAACAAGGATCGTGAATATATTACTTCACCACCTTAGAATATTACGTACTGTCATTGAGAATGTTTTTACTCCTTCTTTACGCGTAGATGACAAAGTGCGACTATCGACTGGATGCAAAGTGGAAGGGACGGAGCTTGGACGTGAAAGGTGAAGGTTGACGGGAAAACCGTCGTTTCTTTTGGGTATTGGATACGGCGTAAAGTTGCGATTGAATCGTTTGGTCGTCCCGTGGAGCAATGAGGGATTTGTAGATGATAAAACTGATTGAAGATAAAGTGTCGTATATCAGGTGACATTAGGGGAGGCAGTCGTGTATTAGCAGTTGTTGTACGAACATGAAAAGGTCGAGTGAAATGTCTGGTGGGTAGGAGAATAATCGACATACCGTTTGATTCTTCCAATTCGTTTTTCACAGGACCAAATGCAGTAACTTAATTTACATGTGCTGACCAGGGTAAACGCGTTAGGCTATACGGGACGGATATGTCTTGAGAGATTGAAACTATGTGTTCTCTTTGTATTTTTTTTTCACGGAGATAATTGTTCTATATCGAAGTACATATTGAATGACGTATGATTTATCGCGAGTTAAACACACCTAAACTGCTTCTCGGAGAAGAAATAAATCAGCACATGCAATAAATATTGTTTAAAGATGTATATTATGAATGTAGCTATTTGATCAATAATTTTCAAAAAAAAGTCTACGGCAATTTTATCCATTGCCACGAATGAATTTAATAATCTTTCTCATTACCCGTGATTGACTCAATAATATACAGTGCTTTTTAGTTTGAAGCAGAGATGCGTAAAATTATACGGGTAGCTTTTAAAAGGTCAATTAAAATGCATATTCGTTGCATAAGTTAACCGATTAAAAGTATATTTTAGATCAGACGCTAGTTATTTAAAAGTACATTAAAAATCAAACCAATTTACTGAAACTACAATTAATATCTAATAAATTGACGAAAAATACATTTAAAGTCGAACGGACCGTAAATGACTGTATAAATTAATTGACTAAACTTACGTTAAAAATCCAGCGGACTGTGCATTTTCAAAAAATGCCCATTGTCTACATGGGGTGTGCGAATGAGTAAATAGATTTATGCATTTTTTCTCTATCTATAAATATTTATAGTATATTTAGATACGTCTACAGTTTCACTATTGAATAACACGTTCTGATATCACTCTACAAATGAAACAGAGAAGATCAATGCAACATAACTAACAGAAATACGCGAAGTAATTTTGAAAATGTACTCAGAATAATTTCAAGAAAAAAGTACGAACATTTTTTCTACACCCTACTATGTTCACTGTTATCTATATGCCTTTGGGTTTTATTAAGACTGGAAAAAGTCATCGCACCACAACACGACGGGAAAGAAGCCTCTCGTGCAAATTCTTCCAATCTAACGCTACAGAAAGGACATTATTTTACGTTTTATGCCACGTATTACAAATTCACCATTGTACTTCCACGAAGTTTATTCTTCGATTTATCAGCGCGAAGGTAACAAAGTAATGTCGAGCTCACCGCGTTTAATGCACAATGCCGACCATTCGCGAGTGTACACCAGATCTGTAGTTTTCCAAGTTCATTTCTCGAAGTCGGCCGCGAGAGCTCATTCGTGAAATTCACCGCAACGTTTGAAAGACTTCGGTCTGTTTGCATTCTTCGGCTTGGCCGCCGTTAATAGGATGCCACCCCTTCTGATAGGGCTTCTTATGGATCTACGGGCGATCTATACGCAGTTAAGCCGATCGTATATACGACAAAACTTATTGCTGGATCCGACAACATATCGATGACGCATAAACGGCCATCGTTTTCTCACCTGTTGCCAATGAAAATTTCTACGGTGCTCCGTGCCTTATCTCGATCGTGATATTTTGCGAATATCGTAACTTCGAAGAATCGATTATCAGACGTGCAATTTAATGTTGTGCCTTTTAAACCAAACTTTCGTTCAACACGATAGCTACGGGTTTGTCTAAGAGATATTTAGAGGACAGAGAAAAACGTCACAATACCAACATGATGATCTGTATACTGCAATAAAGTTATAGAAAATCTCAGAAAATTGCACTGTCATAAGGTTGTATAATTTTTTAATGACCGAAAAAACGACTGAACGATCATTTTTATCGATTCAATCATTTTAATACTAAGGAACAATGTTATACATATCGGGTCTCGAGATGTTGTTTATTATTCTTCAAGATTTTCATGAATTTTTCAAGTAAAGCGGATTATTGAGAAAATGATTAAAAACCGAACACGGTGTAATACATTCGGTATAAAAATACCAAATTAATTTGCACATTCAATAGATCGAGTATCGTTCAGTCAAATACATCGTATGGCCTTAAAGAACTTGCTCGAATATCGTAATGCGATATGAACAAAATATTAAAGAAAGACAGAGAGAGAGAAAAGGGTCTTTACGCAATGAACGTTTAATTATGCGAAAGCACGTGTGAACGGTTATGTCGTTACGCAATGCATCACTGATGACGGTCGCCACTAGACAAGTATTACGTACATCGACAGTATGACTCATAAAAAAAAACTCGGTATCACTGGATATATGCAATTTCTAGTTACTAACTTTTTGATTACTCTCCTGTACAGGAATACGATTATGTTATTGTAAAACTCTAAAACGATACTTTGACGCCATTAGATAGACAACGTCGCTTTAATACATCAGCAGAAACGCACTGACATTTTAGCTGACATTTAGAGCCGTGGAAAATTCTGAACTAGGATCGTCTTTGCATAGAATATATCTGTGTATCTCACTGACTCTGATGTCTGCCGGATTGCAGAAATCAAGGAGCAGCTTATCGATTACTGATCGCGTGTACGTAAATCGTATTTCTGTGACATTTTAGATTTTTCCTCTCGAGGAATAATCATGGATGAAAGGAATTGAAAGAATTCCTTTGTGATCATTTCTGCAACAATTGAATTTTCCAGAGGAGCAAATGGAATGATTCGAGGGCATATCGTGGACAATCGAGGTACATGGTTCTGGATAAGTTTATCTGATGGGCCGAGATGAAATGGGACTGGCACAAGAACAACTTACCTAACCTTGCAAAAGCAACGGCACTCGCGTTTGGCCGTGATGTTCGTCCCGTCACGTCCAAAATGGAAATTCCATGTATCGTTCGTGCGATGACTTACGACGGATGCAAGGCTCGGCCTGATTCATGCGACGAGGCTGATATTCGAACGTGAAGGAGTGCATGGATAACGGTACATTTCAGCCATGTCGAGAAGACGGAGAAACCCGATTTGGCGCGCGCACTCACATCCTCCCTATGGACCATCGTCGCTTCCTTTCACGACTGCATCTTTGATCACACGCCGCGACTGCACTCTATGAGCGACTGCTCATAGAAATCGTTGCCGAAATCAACCTGAAGTTATGCGTACTACCAGGTGTGTCGTGCCGAGCAATGCATACAAATTCTCACCACAGCACAGTGTACACTCTCGTGAGCATGCACGAGTGCACCACTAAATGCGTCTCGTGATTTAGAAAGCCAAGCCGCGCGCAGCGACATCTACAAATAATTGTTCGAAACCAAATGCGGTTATAGGCGCAAGTGTCTGTTGATAAGTTTGCCACTCAATTTGTGATCAATAAGTAAACATTGCTATCGTCACGATTAATTTGATGAGAAGCTACGGTGATGTAATGGATAGAGGCACGAACTTCCACGTGGGAACTCTAGAGTTCGAATATCGCCCCATCGCTTTTGGTGTTCTCTATGCGATATGTATATTGCAGTTCTGACCTTAATAGTTGAATCGAAATAAAATAAAGGCCTTAATAGTCGAATCGAAATTAACTAAAGAAAAAGAAGAAATTATTTTCAAGAGGAAATTATGAACGATAAAGATTTTTATACTTTGCTGCAGTTCATACTGTTGGATTAATATATCATACGGTAAAATGTGCAAACTGCACAACGACTGGTTCGTACCTCTAGTATCGACCAATTGCGTAAGTAACGAATTATCTTGTCGCTAGGATAAACCAACTTTCTTATTGGCTCACCACCCAGGAAACAACCAATAAGCATATGATACTTCCAGATACCACGATGCAGTCAGTATATTATTACGCAGTTAACATGAAACTGTTTCGCGTGGATGCTGCTTCGTAATATTTAAATGATCTTAATGGCACCAGCGGTGGTAAGCTTTATTAAACATAATTCGCACTGTTCTTTTGCGAATTTAAGTTAATACATTTTGGTATTGCACATTGACGTGTCAATGCGGATGCAAATGGCGGACGCCAATGGTGATATTTCCTCGGTACAGAGGAATATTGAAAAACTGCAGATATTCGCGGAACAATCGACAAAAAGTGAAAATGACACAGAGAATGAAATGTCACGTGAGTTACGTTTCTGGGGATTTGAGACACGGGAACTGTATAAAATTGCTCTTAATTTCTACAAAGGTGAGTTTATCATATTGACAGTTTATCGGAATATACACAGAGTTCAATAGCGCCAGCATGACATGAAATAATGACACTAATCAGTCCAGCTGCTTTGATTACACGATCTTAAACAACTTTCGAAAATATTGCGTCAATTTACTCGGAATGATTTATGCTAGTCCGATGTTTATCTGAGATATGTGCTTGAAAGTAACTTGTATTACTGTATTTCAAAGTAAAGTATTGAAATAAATATTTATTGTAGAAAAAGAGGGCAAAGCAGTCCACCTTTCTTATGAGGATAAATTGAAATTGGTAGCATTCACGCAACAAGTAACTCATGGAAAATGTACAGTGGAAAACGCACCTCCTTTAGGAGTCTTGGACGTTATTGGCAGGGATAGACGGTTAGCATGGCAAAATTTGGGGGATATTTCTAAACAGCAAGCAATGGAAGGTTTCATTGTGTTATTGGATAAATTATGCCCTTTATTTGGAACTGTTGTGGAGGCGCAAAAAAGAGATATAGAGGAAAAATTACGGTTGAAAAGGGAAGAAGAAGCAAAGAGGCTAGAGGAGGAAAGGAGATTAAAAGAAGCAGATGAGGCAAGAAAAAAGGAGGAGGAAGCTCGATTAAAAGAAGAAATACAAAGAAGGCAGATTCAAGATGCTTTAAATCAACAAACATATTACCAATTTAAGGTATACGCTGAGCAACAGTATCCCGGTAATCCAGAACAGCAGGGAGTTTTGATTAGGCAACTGCAAGAACAACATTATCATAAGTATATGCAGCAGTTGCATCAAAATCAATTAATGCTCGACGAACGATCTGCAGAAAAGGAAAAAAACGCTGTGTCCGATGATGAAAAGAAGGAGGATGAAAAGGATGCATCAGTGACGAATGAAAATACTCCTTTAAATGAAGACTCAGATGAACAGGGAGAAGATTGGCCACCGATCTCTGCTGCAGAAATGTGGACGAGGAAAGGTGTGGAGGAGTTTAAAGAAACGATAAGAAGAGAAGCGGGTGATGCGGTTATCAAAGTTGGCCATGGTGAAACTGCCACTGTACGGGTACCAACGCATGAAGATGGCTTCTGCTTATTTTGGGAATTTGCAACGGACGGATACGACATTGGTTTTGGTGTTTATTTTGAATGGTCAAAGCCAGATACGAACCAAGTCTCTGTGCATATAAGTGAATCGGAGGATGAGGAGGATGAAGAAGATGAATATGAATCTAGAGAAGATTTGGAAAGTGGTGTTACGAACGAAAATGTTCAACCAGAATGTAAACCTAGCACACCACCAATAAGCGTCATAGTACCTGTAAGCTGAACAATACAACCGTACTGCGTAATTAATATAAATGCAATGATATAATAATAATAATTAATATATGCAATGATTTCATATATTGCTCATCTGTATAAATATTCATCCATTTATTCATTTATATATTTATGTTTATTGCTTAAAGGTATATAGGAGAGATTCGCAGGAGGAAATCTATGCCGGAAGCCACCGATACCCAGGACAGGTAGTTTTTGAGAAAAATATTTTTAATACACGACCTATGTCAAAAAGAATACTTTGTTAATGTTTCACATATTTATGTATTGCAGGGAGTATATTTGCTTAAATTTGACAATTCATATTCTCTTTGGAGAAGCAAAACACTCTATTACCGAGTGTATTACACGCGACCTGGTTATGTAAAAAAATAACTTCGCCGGTCGTGCAAAGATTACCTATGGAGTAAATGTTCATTGCACACTAGCCTGACATAACTGTCTGTCAATACTGCTAGTCCAACTAAATAAAGGAGTCCTTTACCTTATCTCAGTTCATATAAGATAAAGTATTTGCTACATAACAGAGAGAAAAAAAGAAGTATATGTGTATACATCGATATACACATATAATTACATATAAAGACACTTTATTATTTACAATCACAATGAAATGGGCACAAGCGCAGCAAAGGTTCCTACCTCTCCCTTTTACCTGCCGAGACACGTTCATAATATAGCAGGATATCGATTTTTTCCAAATATGTGACATTTATATTGAAAACGCACGATCCGATAGCCTGCTTGTTATGAATGTATTTAAGGGCGCGGATACTGATAATACGCGACGGGATATTACAATATGTCGTCTACTGGCCAATTATCTACTTTGTCATAATGTTGTACATTATGTATTGCACGTTGAATGTCTCCGTGCTTTATACGCCGATCACGATGTCACGTATACTTAGGAATAACTGAAATTGTGAAAGTCTGAAGAGATAATCTGTTTTCATATTAATATTTATTGTACTATGTAACATCGTTCATACAGCAATATATATACATACATACATACATGTATATGTATGTATATTGCAGTGTATATTATTAATAATAATAATTGTACGCTTCAATGTATAATAACAGGCGTTTTACGCAGTTTTTTGTAACTACATATCACGTAGCTTCTTTGGCATAGTTGTAACGGACCTACGTAACGATACCTTTTAATTAGAAGAGCACTTTCTTGAGACGGCATAGATTTCGCGGTTTACATATCGCAGCGACGCTTCATCAATTCTATACGGAAGCTTGGAGATATCGCCTGAATTTTCTGCTGACAGTGTAAGCAATAACGTGCTATAATCAGATACACGCATTCCGAATTGATTTAACTTTCAAAAACGTTAAAATTGCACGTTGAATTGGTACGTCGAGTGATCCTTCATCAACTTCGATTTTACCAGGATCCACACAAATAATCCATCACATCGTGGCGATTAAAAAAATATTTCTATTGCACGCATTTTCGATATTTTGTATCGCGCATTTATCTCTACAAGCATTTTTGGCAGCTGAGCTCTTTTTTTTCGAGCAATCGAGATTTATCGTGAACAATGATTTTCACTATGTCTAAGCGATCGTTACGCGTTACGGTTTGTGTCCAGTACCGGAGGAAATACTCGTTTATCAATTAGCATCTTGTATTATACGCTGTTAAAAGTTCGATCGTAGGTGAAGTGAAAAGTACTCTGCACGGTCTTTGTTCTGTACTAATCAAGTATTCACAGGCATTATCTCTTAACGCGTTTTAAGAAATGTCACGTATATTTCCGAGTCAACGTGCAACGGGTATGTACCAATGCGTAGTGTCATCGAAATATCAGATTCGGTTAAAATCGTGGACCAAATTCGGTAGTTCCAAGTCAAGATGAAAACGTTTTACTCGCTGCCATCGAAACGAGTCATTGCGAGACACGGTGTTCGAAATACAAGTACGTGGGATATTTAATATTAGAAATCCCATTTGCGACGACCGAATGCCTCGGGTAACTTTTATCGTCGATCACACTCTGTCGTAATATATTATATACGTATGCATATATATATGTGTATAATATCAAGCGATTCGTATTACACTAAAATTCACAGTCTTTCAGCCGAGTGAAAAGAAGAAAACAAAGTAGCCGAACAGGTAGGGAGCGTATGGACCAAAGTCGAAGCTCGCTAAGAATTATGTGTGACGTTTCGAAACGCTAACATTATGCGTATTTTTAAAGGACGGAGTCGCAAATCTCTCTCTCTTTCTCTGTCTCTCTCTCTCTTCTTTTTCTCCGTCGTTAATACGTTAGAGGCGCAACATCAATTTTTACATTCCTGCAATTATCCGAAGCAATAGATATAACGCCTATAACGAGCCGTGCAGAAATGCAAATTGCAGGCGTTAGATTCGCGGAAAATTCTTCCGGTTTCTTTCTCCTTTGCTTATCGTCGAATCATCCACGTCGGAAAGATGTTTTTACGACTTAATATTAATATTCACAGATTGTGCTTCTTCCCTGGCCCACATATCTTGTGTCGAATAGGTATCGAACATGCTCAAGGTACCGGACGATGAGCAAACTAGTTAAATATCTGTCCATCCAGTTCCGAGCTATCCTACACGTGGTATGGACATACGACAATATGTTTTCCCTCTTCTCTTCTACAAAACCATAGCGATCAACGACGCATACATAAACGCATACATACATACACTACATGTAAATGACGTTAACACCTAAATTGCGAAATAATATTTCCACGGAAATGTATAACACCGATAACATCGAAATTTCGAGAACGGAGTGAAACGCGACATCCCCACCGTGACAAACTCGCGTCGCATGTATAATCATTTAAGATACGCCTTGCCTAATTACGCTTAAAGATGCAAAATTTTTTGCCCCTCTGTATACTAGATCAAAATATTCCGATGGAGTTATGCAGCATTCGTCGTCGATCGATGCAATTGACGGCGATAACGCGAATGCCCACGCATGTTTCCATCTTGTGTACGAATTGACATAGCAATAACGAGTTATGTCCAACGATCGTAGGTAGAGCTTATCTCCGACTTTTAACGCGACATATCAAAAAATTGTACTGTAATAAGCCGGCACGAGTGCTACCTGTATGTGTACGCTTGCCAGTTACGAAACGGGCGGAATCTAAAATTGCCCGAACGAACGCGCGAGAACTATATCACAAGCTAATCATCACGATGCGTTAATCCTTAGACGCGGCTAAACATTTGAACCTTTTGCATACTTTCTGTATTTTTGTCTCACGTTTTGGGTTTCGACTCGTTGACAGAGAAATTCTGAGATGAGATATATCGAGGGACTGAGAAATATGCGCGAATCGCTTGTAGAAATATAAGTAAAATCGAATTTAGATAGAGTTTGGGTGCTGTTAAAAGTGGTGCGGTGAACATCGGTTATTGAATTTTTTTTCAATCGTTTCTAATTTCGTTGTCGAATGCTAAAGATTGGATTAAAGTCAAAGATTGGACATTCTGATTTCGTTGTAAACGATTAGCAGCTTTTTTCTCGCAATGTTCATCCGGTATTTAAAAAGTAATAACGCGCGATACATTTTAAAAATAAATATTTTGATTCAAGTCGTCATTATTGCTGTTAATCAATCGGATTTGTGAGAAGCTGAGGTATTTTCAAAGAATTCATTAATTCCCTTCTGTTAACGAGTCAAAATGCTAACGTGGAATTTCCATGGATTTAGTGCAAAGCGAGTCGAGCACACACGGCTTCGTTATAAGCCACTATTTCTTCAATGATCGTATCTTGCATCACCGACCATAACAGACTCGATGTTTTACATTTGTCCGGTAATATAAGTTCGTCTCTAATAAGTATTTTACGTCCAGCCTCGTGCACTTTTGTACCTGCACATGTATATAGCAGCGGTAAAATTCTATAAATGACGCACGTAGGAACATTAACGGGTGCTTCAATTAGCCTAAAAGCCGATCAAACCTATTGTGCGTCTCATTAAAGGTTCGGATAATTTTAATATATAAAAGCCATAAAAACTTTGACGACTAGACTAAGCTGAGTATTTAAAAATTCGTACTTCAACGGGTAATCATTTTCGGAGTGGCTGTTATCGAAAAATGACCAAATTGGCAGAAATTGCGAAGAATGAATTATGTACACAAAATTTTGAAGGAGCCAATATCTTTGGGACTGTCCTTGATTTCGTGCCTAGTGGTTATCGATACGGAAACGCTATTTTCCTGCGGTTCCTGCTCTCCCAAATTTAATATTGCGCGTATGTTATAATTGACAAGTAACGAAGCAACGTTTTGAAATTTACGTTCGACAAGATTTATCGAAATATCGTATGTTTTGTACCGTGTGTATTTTTCTTTTAGATTATTTGGTTCGGTAGCTTAGGAGATATCCCATAATAACGAATACTGTGCCGTAATAACGAGCGCGCACAGCCACTTAGACGGTATATCTACGCCACGATAAATCTTTGGCACTTCTTACTCCGCGTTTAATGCGCACGGGGAGGAGAATGTGCAACGACAAAGCCTTCCTTCTAGCTATTGGATCTAAGCAAACATTCTATGGTCGCATGTTATAAAAAAATACGGCAATAACGATTATCATTAACGTTCCATGTCCGTGTTAACTTTGCAACATAGCCCGTTTAAAGAAAGAACTTTTCGTTAAGGTGTTTTTCAACGTTTTTAATTTTACCTATACACGTACCTTTCATATTTTTAAGTAAAAATTATTTTGACCATTAGGTGTTTTGATTACACGTTAGACTGTAAATTATGGATTCCAATACTAAAGTTCATTGTCAAGCGATTCCTGATCGTTTAGCTAATTACTATCAATTCTACGATTGCAACGGTAAAAAACTTATTTCGAGAATCCCGCATTGTTGCATCGAGAGGTCTTGCTTAGACCCAATGTTTCGTAAATTGTCGTGCTTTAAAATTCGACCAATATCACCGAGTCCACTTATACCCTTGCACGACCCAATCAGATCTGCTTAATTCGCAGACCTTCCTGCGTCCCAATGACCATCGAGAACGTTCTGCCCTAGAATCTTTCATTCCCAGGCACGATGTTCTCCTAGTTTGCTAGACGCTTTGGCCTATTTTCTCCCCTGCTCGAAGCGATAGGACGGACGTTTGTGATTAGTACGAAGTGAAATCGAATAAAAGAAACGGTCAAAGAGGTAGTAATCGTTATAAGGAAGTCTCCATGTTGATGTTCGTGCGTCGACTGCCGTCATTTCTGTAATCATCCGTTCTTCCCGTGAAGCTTCGGCGCAGATCGGTGTCGTATCGAATACGCTCGCCGCCTTTCCTCGTCGTCGATCGTCTCGTTTGCATCTCACCGATCAGCGCATCCGCGGAATCGCTTCTCGAGTGTTTTTCCTCGGTTAAAGCACTGATCGCCGGTTCCACTACGTGGCCTGAATCCGGTCCTTCGTATGGCGGAAACGAAACGGCGTTCTGATAAATGTGAGCAGTTTCCCGTCTGCGTCCGTCCACCGCATCGACGGCGTTCATCGACGCCGACAGCAGATAAGGATTTTCGCGAATCGACGTCGTCGACGAGCTGGCGAAGCTCGAAGAGTTGTGTTGCGCTGCGCTCTTGATGGCCCGTCGATAATCCTGAAGCCGGCGGCAGTTCGGTCTGCGCTCAGTAAAGGAACGTGCCAAACGATTGGAGGGAAGAATGTCTAAGGTGTCCGCGTCGTGATCGGCATCGCCCTCGGTTTCGTTCAGGACAACGCTCTTCCCACCGAAAGGATCCTCGCTGCAGATCTCTTGTATGGGGCTGGCGAAGACGAATGTCCTGCGCGGCACATTGACGATTAATTATTATTGATTAGCGAAGCTACTGTTACCTTGAATATTCCGATGTATCTACGATGTATAATGTAAAAAATATAGAGAAATAAAAAAAAATATATATATCTACCTATAAAAAAAAAGAAGTCAAATGGATGCGTTTAAATGCTTAATTGTTACAAGCAAAGGATAGAGAGTCTCGAAAGATGCGTCTTCGTAAATTTGAACGATGAGGACAAAGAATTACAGATATGTCGTTTTAAATGCTTTGGTTGGAATAGTGTTTAAATCCAGCGATCCATTTATAGCGGTTATTTTACAAACTTGAACGTTATGCGCGCGACAGACTTACCTAGTTGTTTCGACGTCGTTGCTGACCGATTCTTTATTTTCATTCTTAACGTCCATGCAGTTTTGTGGTTGCTGTCGCGTCTCGAAGGACGCGCCAGCGAAATTCTCGCTCGAGGATATAACCGTCCTCGGTTTCCTTTCTCGAGAATTAGCGTCGATACTGCTTGTCCCGTCGGCGTTTACGGTTAAGGCGCATCCTGTGGTTGCACTTCGCAAGTCAACATCCCGAGTCGTCTTTTCGTGATCCGCAAAATCCTGCAATTCTCGCGCTGTGATCAATGTGTATCGTCGTTGGTCCTGCTTGAGAATCGATTTCAAGCATACGTAGGTTTTTGAAATTGGTAATTTTTGGGACGATCTGTGCGGCACGGGATTTCCTATCGTTTGACCATACGGGTCACTCTTCTTCGGTATCGCACCTCTGCCACGGTCAACTTTCGCACCTTTCGCGATACTCGTGTCCCCTGACATAAAGATACGTCTCTCCTCCGCCATTATTTCTCCCCTCCTCGGAGGAATTTGGATCGAATTATCGACCGTTCGTTCGCCATTCTCCAGGATATTCTCCAAACTCTTGCCCGTCATTCTTAGAAATTCAGCACCCGCGTTCACAACCTCGGCGCGCCATCTTAAATTCGGCTCGGACATGTCACGTGGTACATTGCCGCAGGATTCTTCTCCGCGAGCATATCTCGAAGTCGTACCGGACTCCGAAGCTCGTTGATATTCCGTAGAACTCGACTGCAAAGCCACTTGTTCCTGCATGGATCTAGGCTCTAAAGCTTTTTGATCCTCCATCGACTTCGACTTCGCCCTCGTTCTTCCAGCTTCGTCGATTAAACGAGTGCAGGTGTCACATTTAATCGCTTCAAGCGAACGATCACACGTGAGATCCACTACGGCCTCATTGGAAAAACACGATGGTACTCGAGGGTGTTCGTCGTTCGGACCTTCGGTTTGGGTATCTTCGGTGTGAGAATTGAGAGCACCGTGCATAGTACCGTGGCAGGGGCAGGGGCACCGTAAAGGCCACGAGTCCGGTCTTTGAACCGTAGTTTCTTGAGTACATCGTCGATGGTCCGTTTGGTCATCAGCACTGACGTTGAATTCGTGCGAATCGATGGCATCGTTGCTCCGTTCCAAGTACGCCCCCGAAGCTCGCTCGTAAAGCAAAGCCTCGGAGTAGCTAGGCACTATGCTCGCGATTTCTGCTTCCGTCTCGATCAGTCGATCATCTTGGGAGCTCCTTTCCCTGCTTGCCTCGTCGGGTGGTGCGGGATCCATCAGCAGAGCCTCGCTATAACTTGGCGCCAACATGTACGAACCTGGCTGACTTAATTGGCCGATGGACGCGTGTATCGGCTCGCCGCTTATCGGGGTGTCGTAATTTATACCAAACAGCTTAGTGATCTGCGGAAAAGTAATGTGAGCTTCGATGACGAATGTCGTATTTTTTCAACGCGTATCGTTTCTTCTCGGATATAGATCGTCGTTTACTAAAAATCACGCGATTATTCGAAAATTGTATGAAATTTAAGTTATTACCACATTAATCGTACAAGGCGTGCATGATTGTGATACGTGGTCGTGTTTTGCTATACGAGTAAATCAAAACCGCGAGGTATTGTCAAACCGAGATAACTTGAAATCCTGCGCTAAGTATGAATAAGGATTTACTTCGTGTTCTGCTCGTGTATAAATCGTAGTGTTTTGTGTTTATACATTTTCGTGAAAGATTCTATTTTTTATTTACCTGGTAGTCGGCATACTGCGTCTTATACTCTATGATCACCCTTAATGGCCAACTGAGCAAAAGGGCGCTGAGGCACCAATAAATGTAACGGTTCGTGAACCACGGGTTACCGAGTACTGCTATTAACGTCGTGGGGTTTAGATTGTATCCAAGGTCCAAACCTTCCCTCATTTCCATATAATCGTCTCGTAGTTCCTAAAAATAATCAACAATTCTTCCAGATCAAAGTCTCCGCCTGGAGATCCGATTCGATTATTCAAATAGCCGAATAATAACTTCGAACATGACGCAACATAAGTAGATATTAGTAAGAAGCGTACTTGTTCGGCAAAGAATCGAGACCTCGCCTCCTCAAATTCTGTAGCCGATCTCATGTTCGAGAAGGCGAATCCTTTGGTTAGCGCGATCTTCGTTACCGGTATTTTTGGATCGAGTATCAGCTCCTTGCTGATGTCCTTTACGCCGCAGTAATCGTAATAATAAAAGGAAGTAGCAGCGTGCGTGTTTATTCGCTCGTAATAAACCTGCGAGATGGGGAAAAAAGGGGGAATTTAGAAGACAAGTAGTACGGTTTATTATGACGAAGTCACTCCTATTCAACGGTCACCTGCGTCGTGGTGTAATTATCCCCGTTTCTGTATCTCGTAACTTGTCGTTTTCTTCGCACATAATGATAAGAGACGGCCTTCCACCATATCGTCGGCTGCGCTATCCTCAGCTGTGTCAGCTTTGATAGTACGCCATCCTGACTTTCTGCATGCAAAAGGTCAATTCTAATTGGAGAGTGGTAACACTCCACTAGATAAACCAAATACAGCATTCCCATAAAGGCCACCTGGGACACAAAAGGTGAGACGTCTGCGTCACAAAGGGATTCTCGATGGATGCCGGGACAGGGTAAGCGGTGTTAGGATGCGAAAGTAACAGGCGACACGAGCACCCCTACGCGGCGCAACGTATTCCCGTTCTGATCGTTCTCAAAACGGGCATTTAGACGCATTTCTTACGCATCGATAATTCGGAAGAACACCTTGGAATTTTGGTACCTACTGGAATGTATATGTAACCATCGTCGCAAGGAGACACGTGCTTTGTACTTTTGATGGGATACCTCGTGTAGTTTATCACAACCTGAAAATAGAAATTCTCACAATATACCGTTGACATTGCTCCCTGTTTTTACTTCTTTTATCCCTACGCGATCCTTGTACGGGGTTTACTTTGTTGAACGATGAATCTAATGAAAATCATTTTAGTGAGAGAGTTACTTATACTGTGCATAGAAGACCTGATTCACAGCGTAATCGAGTTGTCGAGAATAAAATACGAGGTAGTTGTTCAAAATGATTCTCGTGTATTATCGAACGCCGAACGAGCAAAACGTATGATGTAATAATGTCTGTGCGCGCAATCAGGAAATTTTGTGACACAAAGAGGATAACGCACCTTGGTAACGTTTGCGCACCGACACCATGTGACCGCAGCGAGGCACCCATATATTAGCACGGAAAGAACCAAACACTTGCAGTTTGGCTCTTTCTGCAATGCCCCACAAATCGTTTGTGCAACTGGCCGTTGCTAAAAATGAAGGTGTCGGTCAGGCGTAATACAATGATCATGCGTTATTTCTCATAATTTCGTTCATCGTTTTTCTATCGTTCTCGACGAAATATGATATTGCATTAGCCCATAAATACTTCCTTACTCCCTGTTACATTTATCTACAATTGCATTTGTACTTTGGTTTCTGCCGCAAGACTCGAGAGACCATGGAAAAATCATTAAGGGTAGAAAATATCTTTATGCTTAAGGATGAACATATCTATAGTGTCTAATGTGATATTCATAGAACAAAGGCTCATAAAGGGACGGGTGACTTGTCACGCGCGTCTAAACCAAGGAAAAGCTCGTGTATTGCGCGTGAAGCAAATAAACGCTCAAAAGACGAATCATTTTATTTGCAGACATGCCCAAACGTGGTAAGTATGTCATGTTGCAGATTGCATTAATGAAACGTGGTTTGATGATAGTCGAATAATTCTTGCAATGTCCGCGGATTAAGTGATAATATTGCTAACGATATATGTCATACGTACTTCTTCGGTATCTCGGTTCATGTTTAGATAGAAAAACCAAGGTTTGCAGTTAATCGAAGTTCGTTGCGATTAAAGTATACTCTGGATCATTTTAAACATACGCTTCACTCCAATTTATCTTTATCCCAATATCGGCAACCATCCTACGATTAAAAAGTAATATTCATATCTACTTTGTCTGATAAAGTCTAATAAGCTGGTTGCGTATTTCTTGTTTTTTATGTTAGAAATCACAACAGCAATTCGTTTACGTATCCAGGATGTCGATTCTTCTTAGAAAAATTATAGGATTGTTTACTTTTCCTCAATTTGTCATGTGTATGCACCAAAAACAAAAAATATTTTCTCCGGGCACTTTCAGATTCTCTATTCTAGTTGTATTATATTAAAAATCGTTTGTGCGGGTTTTTTACGTGCACCCCGTAGTGCTTATTGATGCGCGTGGTGTAACAGGGTGTGCAGTTTATCCGGACGAATGATTTCACGTACATACGTGTATTAGCGTTTGAATCATAATCCACCCTTCGTTAAACATAACATTTTTTACAAAATTCAACACGTGTATAAGCGTATTTGAAAAGCAGACGCATATTGATCGATCAACGGACCCTCCAGTGAGATGTAGGGAATTATACTTGATCGTATGAACTTTACAGTAAAGTTCAGATAACTATCAAGATACCGTACTAATGGCTATTATCTCGATCGGAAACTTTGTATTTGAATTTTCAAAAAAGTTTCACCCTTCGCGCACGGCTAAAATAATCCTCAAGAAATAACGATAGACAGGAGCGATAAAAACAGAAACTTTAAATGGGGTTGTTTCATTGCCCAGAAACGTAGTTCGTTATTCATACAAGGGCCAGATATCAATATACTTTTATTTACGTTCGATGTGTGTGATTAATTAATTAAAGTATTACTGCACGATATACATTTACGTTATACACTCAAAAAACGTGAGGGATCGAAATAAGGTAATCGCGATAACAGAGTTTAATGCGCTAATGAAACAAAGACAATAGTAGGTCGGCTAAGTGGATGAAATTAGCAATCGAAATTGACCTCGTGGCAATGGAAGGTGGAGGCAGCTCTACCGGCTTTTGTTATGGAAACTACTAAAATTTACATATCACTTTCCCCGCGTTACACGCACAACATCGATTAGCAACACACTCATTTATCGGTCATTATACTTTCGTAAACGAACTATTCGTAATGAATTTCGAACATCGATACACGCGCAACATATATATATATCACGAATACGGACTTTTCTTTTATAATTCAGATTTGAGGTGCAGAGGTAAAGGCTCAAACTTCATTAGCGGAATAAAAGGTAAATTCTCGATTTAAGAAAATATATATTTAAGATTCTGAATAAATCTTAATTAAAAACAAACCAAGTGTGTGAAAGGCACCGCGTGCAATATATAAGGGTAGAACTATATAAATATATAAACACATATGCAAATATAAACATTGGCCTTACTCGGTCCTTATCGCTGATACGCTTGCGGTATACTTATCGTACTTCGACGGTCGATTCCCTAATATTCTACAGCTATTTCCAATATTCTCCTGTCGCATGGCACTGGTATAGGGTATCATCGGCGATTATCCTCACTTTGAATATCTGCGGAAACCGGATCGCGAAATGTTCGTCTTTGAAAGTACTTCGATTCGTAAGTCTCGTGCTACTATACACCATGGATTGCTGTCGACGTTATTTCTTTTCACGGACCGATCTAGACTCTGTCGCAAATTAGAAATTCGAGGTACTCGGGTGGATCCACCCCAAAACGGTCTTTTGCGACGACTGGCGGCGACGCCGATGCGCGACGTAACGCTGCGCCACGACTTGTCTCCACCGACGCTTTCCAGCGATTTGAGCCTCGGCGCCGGCGTCGGCGTCGGCATCCGCGTCGGTGTCCTCGCCGGCGCCGCCGTCCCCGATTCTGGCCTCGACTTTCGCGTCTGCGCTTCCGGACGCCCCATTCTCGTACGTCCTCCTCGTCCTCGTACGTAATCGCGACCGCTGGCATCCACTAGGAATGTCGCGGGCGTCGTCGAAAATTAACAAGGATATATCCTTCCTGCACGTGCTCGGATAACCAGGGGCGATGCTTGCATGTACGCTCCGCGTATGGCGGAGTGGATACTTACACGTGCCTCAAAATGTAACGGCGTTGGTCCTAAGTATTTCTGAGATACGATACAGCATTGTCAAAATTTAACAAGGATACATACGTCTCACGCGTGGTTGAAAAAGTAGGGACGATGCTTGCACGTACATTACGTCTATATAAGGAAGTGGATACTTACAAATGCCATTTTTAAGCAGTTCCGAGATAGAATTCGAGACCGTTATTGCGAGCATCGTCGAAATTTAATAATGATATATCCATTTTACGTGTGATTGTATATATATATACTCACATCTCACATCTGAGAAAGTAAACACTTGTACGTGTGTCGAGGTGTAATGGCATTAGTTTGAAGCATGCATTTCCTGGAGGATCGTTACGCAGTAGGATGTTAGTAAAAAATATTCGAACTTGATAAAGAATACATTTATTATGCTTATTTGGTTAACAAAAAGTAATATTTGCAACTAAATTTTGCATCTAACGATTTAGGCACTCATGGATATTTTGAAATATATTTGGATTTCTAAGTGGAATGATGATTGCGTCATACGGAACGTAGTGCCATGAGATTTGCATGCCGAAATGCTAAAGGTTGCGCGTTCGGTCTAAGACTTACTGGTAACGGTGTATGTCTTTATAATATTATTATACGTATTTCCTGCGGTATCGATGTGATACTAAATAGTTAAAAGTCGACTTTTACGTTTCATCTAAATTGATTTCTACAGCTATTGAGCGTTAATTGATTTGTAAATTTAATATAACAGCGATATACCGACTTACAGGTATCGAATTTGATGAAACTTTAAACGTATGCTCGATCTACTGCCGCTCGTACTATCGACTTTAACCACTTACGGTTGGTGTATCGATACGCAAGCATTTACGATAGTAATAGCATTGATCGTACGTCAGTGTTTAGGCCTCATTGCATCAAAGCGACGAACATGCTGATCTCTAGGGTATCGACTAAAAGATTTATGCGCAAGTTTACGAATCGGAAGCAATGCGGATAAACACGATATTGTTGCATAGTCGAAGATATCTCTATTCGTTAAAACTACCGCAAAATAATACGATACACGAGTAGCGATATAACAGAATTATATTGTATTAACTAAACTGAAAGGTATTTTTGTGTAAAATAACATAGTATGGAGTGCAAATTTTAATATTAAATTCTAATACCGCATACAGTAATCTTGAGATTTGTTTTAAGTTTTACGTAGTCTAACAATATGCCTGTTTTGAACAAAGAGATCATATTCCGGAGAAGTTAAGCAAAACCTGTAAAGTAATGCACAACGTTACTTTCCCTGTCTGTCAGAACGTGTCTGCAGTATGCTCCGCTTGTTCTAGAAAACGGCTGAAGGTGGCTTTTGGTAGTAATCGTATCCTCGTACGAAAATTTTCCGTAAGTACGCGAAGTCTCCAAAGAGGACGAGGCTTTCAACGAGTTGTTTTTTAGTAGGGCCATCGATACCGACGATGAAAATGCTTTTATTCTGATAAGGACTTTTAACGGATAATATGCAATCTTGTTTTCGCTGAAGCAAGAAAGCAAAGTAGTGAACTGAGGCAATCATCGTAATTAGGATAAACATTTCCTTTTTTTTCCGTGACCTTCAATAAATTGTGTTCAGCACAGTTTATGGACCACAATGACGTAGGATAAAGGCACGTTTCGGCGCCGTCTCGTCGGGTATCTATTGATTGCAATTTGAGGATGTTGGCAGACGGGCAAACGCGCATGTTGCTCAAAGAATTTGCAGCATACTTTGTTCATTGCTAGGAAACTTTCTTCGGTATCCCAATGAAGGGATATTTTACACCTTACGCGGCTGATATAACACCGGCTGTAAATAAATCGTTTAAATACACTTCCTTGTTAACAATCATAAGTATTTAGCCGTAATTCTATTCCATATTAATAAAAAAAAGGATGGTTGAAAGTGCGTTACATATGAAATGGAAAACGTGAAATATGACGGTAACAATTTAAAATTCTTTTTGAGGTACGTATCTAACATGTAACAGTTCAGGGAGACTGAGACTTCAAATTATTTATGTATCCGACGTCTGCGAAGTATCAAAGTATATGTTCGAAATTTTATTACGATATTACACTTGGAGCACGAATAGTTTCTCAGGGTAGAATTTATTTGTCCTTCAGAAATCAATGTCACGTTATTTATTATGCAATTCGCTATAACATTATCACGAATATTGCAATGCCATTCTGTCCATAAAGATTATTTTTATCTTTTAGGTATTCTTTATACATTTTTTATTCATTTTCATGCATTGTCTCGCGGTACTTTTCGAGAAAAAAAGGAACAAATATATTTTGAGAGTTTGGTAAGTAATCTACTATATCAAAGACACGATACATATATCTCATAAAATTTAATAAAATTAAAAAAAGATATGTATATTTCTACTTCATAGAAAATGAAACTCATTCCAATCCCAATAGTGAATTCTGCCGTGTAAGTCAATGCCGAGGAATAGATTCGAAGATCATTATGTCGTATGTAGTATGTAAAATTTGATAATATAGATATAATCAAATATGCTGACCTTGCCCGGCCTAATTTTCGGCACGCGTCATATCAGTTGTCTCGTAGTATACATATACACATTAATGCGCCCTGGTGAATATAATACAGTTTCTTGGATCGCGGCCAAAACCGCATTTTCTCTATAGCTTTAAGGTCTTTATCATCGTATATAACGATAGGTCTCAAGGATTTTTGAATGTGCATGGTCATGCACACAACGTTGACAGCGGATCAATCGTTTCGAATGTACGATTATTAACCCGAAGCAGAGGTCTTTGACATCCGCATGCGCCACACATACACGTATGCATCTTAATCAAAAACTATTGAAATTGCTTATTACTTACCTTCGTAACAACATAGCATGGGAATAGCATGAAATCGTCGCTTGCGAAGATTAGAAAGGATAACATTGTAATTCGGCCATGCGTCGATCAATTTCTATATAGATTTGACCAAATGTACGTATAACGTTTTTCTTACATATCAGACATTCGCAAAATCTCGTGATTAAGCCGATAGCGTTCCGTAAAGTGCTACGCTCGTATATTATGCAGATTAAAATCAAGTCAAAGCTAATTAGAACGGCCGTCGCTGCTGAGTGTACTTTATTGTATTTATCATGCTATCACATCTACGGTCGAGAGTAAATTTATATACAAAATCTTAGAAGTATCCACCATGGCAAGCTTAATTGTCGAGTATCGCCCAGTATGCAAATATATCTCGGGTGGGCAATTAAAAAAGTAACCTCAGAAATTATCCCGAAAAAATTCGCGAAATGTCTCTTTAAATACAAACTTAGTTACACATTGTTGAAATCAGGTACCGCGTCCTCGTGCTCGTATAATCCTACATTGACTCTACACAACTTTTTTCAAATCGTACTCTGGCCCTTACATTAAATAGATTTGCAAGGGAAATACTATCGAGGAAAAGACTTTACGTGATTTAAAAACTCAGATAAATTATTTGGAAGATCGTTATTGTGATCTGTGTCAATTCGTTTTTCTTTAATTAATAATTTGTACAAAATAAATGTTTCTCATGTATTGCTTTTATTTTATACTGGTTTATACTCTTGTTTTCATCGAGAACTCTTCGTATAAAATTGCAAATATTTAATGGCTCAAGGCTTTTAGCGCTTTACGTTAAATGATATATTTTCAGTGTCATTCTAAGGCATATTGTAATTTTCCGTAGTGTCATTATCGGCATTCGCGCAAGAGTCTGACGGGGCAGATCAGGAAAGTTTATTGATTATAAGACCGCGATACTTGGTTTGGTACGGTAATCCACAAGAGAAGAGAGAGTGGCTCATTGGCCAATGATGATAGACCTCGAAGCCATCAATGATCGCTCCACTGTCACTAATCATTATCCGATATTTTTCCGTGCGCAACCTGTTATCGCCAATGTATACGTAATATTTCTTTTTCTTGGATTTTTAATTACGTCACACAAACCATGATTTGTTTGTGTGAACTAAACATTGTACTTTAATATTAAGAACATTAATAGCCGTTACACGATCGCAGAAATCTGTTAAATTGTTGATTTTTTCTAAACCATAGAAAGGTTCTTAATTTATATTAAAAATTAAATAATCGCGCTATGAATTTAAAAAGCAATACGGTAATTTCTTTATCGATTTCTCGTGTATTAACTTATGTAATATTAGCACGAATACTGTATTACATATTAAAATTTTTTTATGTATGTATATCCAAATTTTTACCGAATATAATTTCAATAATGATTCAAATCATGTACAGAATCAAATTCTTTTTAAAAAATGCTAATAATGTATGTATACATGAACTCGTTCAATAATGTATAATATTCTTTAATAACGTGAATATGATTTATTTTTAAATATTTCAGAATGAATAAGATAACAGAGGAATACAGTTATTAAAAATGTGAACACACTGAAATTTATTTACAGTCAAATATAATACGATATAAAATAATATGAATGACCAATCTACGAGCGGTGCATTACAAAGTGCTTCATCATCCAAACAATGATTTCAGGAATTCTGTCCTATCGTGTGTTTTTGTGTCTTCCTTCCTGCCTCGTATTTCGGCATCTGTATCCCTTTGTTTTACCATAGGAAGAACAAAGTTTATCTTGTCACCCTGTTCAGCCTTTTTAGATAGTTTTTTACTTCGGTCAACATTATAGGAAAAGAAGTTTGCTTCCCTCTTTGCCTGAGAAATCTCTGTCCGAAGTCGTTGTTTATGAACGGCACGTTCATATGCTAAACGCTCACTTAAATGAATCCATTTGAACCTTAATAAACATAATTAAAACTAGGGTTAATACGCATTGTAAACATTTTTATATCGATAAATAATATTGTAGAACACAGACGTTAAAAAAAAGCACAAATTTGATCAAACATTAAGTGATATAAAAAGACTAACGGGAAATTATTCTGTCACAAGAATTTTTTATTTTATTGTAAATATAAGTTGATTTCGAGAGTCATCCATTAGTCAATGCATGTACACACATGGACTACAGATAACATTATGATAACAGGGATTACCTTGGTAGATATTTAATATTCCAAATAACATCATAGAATTTACTCTTTTTCCTTGTGGATACTTGTGTATTGTTCAACGTAGCGGCAACAAATTTGGCAACTTTCTTGCTCTCAAATTCGACCCAACCTTCGGTAAAGTTTTTAACGCACACTTTCCTTCGTTTCTTTTGCTTTTCGTTTTCACCACCTAAGAAAAGCTGTATTTATCATGTGGATTTTTGCGATTTTTATTTTTTTCCTGATCGACATAAGTATAATTTATACAACAGAAATAAATTACTACAATTATAAACGATGAGCTGTACAAGTTTTTATCATACTTAATACATTATTCAATTGCAGTAATTTATCGTATTTCAGGAGGTTATGTAGTCCCAAAGATGAATCCCACAACGCGTGCATTCGATAATACGTTAGAAAACCCACCAGTTTCGGCTAGTTGAAAATATATTCTTCCTACTTTTCCATATGCTGAAAATATTTCACGAATTTTCGTGATATTCATAAATTTCGGAATGGTCGACAGGTATATGATACCCCTTTTTCGCTTTTTGTCAGGCTCAACCGCTCTAAATGACTCGCCTTCTTCCGTTTCATGATCTTTGAGCGCACTTCCACTGACGCTCGAATGAGTCCTGTCATAAACGAGACTTTCGCTATCGCTGTTCGAACAATTTTCGCGCATCTTTACTTTCAATGTCGTTCGAACTGTCACGTTGTGCATACAACACGGCCGCAAAGTTCGGTAGCGCCACGCGTACAATGGAAAGGCAGGAGCTTAATGATCATGATAAAGCAACACATTCAAGCGGTTTTCGTTCGAATCAACGGCGGGTAAGCGTGTCCTATCGAGAAGCCGAACGTTTCTTCGCTTTTCCATAAAATAGCATAAATGAAACGCGCTACATAACGTTTATACTGATAAGCAGGTATCCGGCGTACAAAGTTACGCCGCATATTTCCACATTCTCGCATCTAATCTTCATGTGATATATGCGTGTGGATACAATAAAATTTGATAGCTCTGTTTTCCCATGAGTACGTTCATCGATGTATGTTGTATAAAGCCGAATACGGTATACGTGTGGTTATATGGGTTATTAACCACTTTATTTTCCCTGGAATACCGGGAAAGTACGATAAACCGTCGCTTACACGCATGCACAAATTCGCGGTGCAGGCCGCAGCTCCGACTCAATTCCGCGCGCCGCCCGCGTTGCGCAACACGTAACGCGCAGCGTCTCTGTGTGCACAAAGAACATTCATAGCATAATGTACCGTTGAGGAGGTACAACTTTTTTCTCGGGGGTAGAGCGCTTTTATGAATAACGTACGTAAAAATATTCGCGACGAGGGCCCTGCGCGAGTTATATTCCGGCTACGGTTGAGGTAACGGGTAAGTGGATACCATATTTTTCGCCCAAACTTACTGCGCTATGTAACAACTCAAACAAAATGGCCACCCATGTCCTCTTGGCGGTAGTGTTTAGTTAATCGAGAAACTTTGCATTCTTTGCGGACAATAGATTTATTTACGCCGCATATTTTACGTCCTTTTACGTTCTACCCTCCCCCGCGGAAGTACGTCAATCGCTACTGACAATCAGGCACGACCCGTAAGATGTAAATATTGGGCGTGCATAAACAAGACTAGTGGTCTACGCTTTTAATGCTAAGACGACGCTTTAAGGGGTAAAGTAATTTCATATGAGAGACGTAATTTTAAAACTTATATATGATCTATGCGCACAAATGTATTAGACCCAATATTCCTTTTCCATTTATCCGATATCATGGAACACGATACGTTGTATACCAAATTTGTCATAACCTCAGTGCCTGTAGACATTTTCTAATTATGTGAATGTACCATGATTCTCATTAGCACACAGGCCAAATAATAGTGACGTACATTTTGCTTGATTTACCAGATTAAGAAAGATGTCTAGCTCTTATATTGTAGAGCCACAGGAGATTGGACATGAAAAAAGGGATGACACGTTGATTATTGTTGTCAATGATGACGGTACCATATCTGTCGATCAGGAAACATTACAAAACTTGATAAGTAAGTTTTAAAATAGGCTCTTGTAATAGATTACGACTTCTGTGTAACGTCCAAAGTGATTATAATTTTGTGAAAATAAAATCCAATATTTTTATCATATCATTAGTCACTTATCAACTATTTAATTTTGTCACATAGAATGATTAGCCGGTACATAGATTTAATAAACCTTTTTATAGTACAGTGTTAAAGATTAAATTATCATGTTATTACAAGCAAGAATGATATTAGAGATTTTCATTGGTCAATCCTATCAAGCATTTTAAATATATTATGATCTATTGGAGTAAGAGTGTAACAAGTAATATTTATGCATTTTTTTAAATTTATCACTGTAGTGAACCAGTCAAATGCGAATGTCAGTGTAGTAAGAGTTGGACAGGCAGATGCAGATACAGCAAATGGAGATATAACATTAACCGTGGACCCACCGCCTTTTACGCCTACAAGCGTAACACCTAGTAATACTGCTACAGACACAACTGGATTGGTAGATCCCTTTATGGAAATGGATCCGGAACAGTTGCACAGATTAGAAACAGCCCTGCAAAGTGAAGAGGCGAAACAGATACTTGGGGAAAATGTTACCGCAATGCTCGGTACTTTACATTTTTTTGCTACTTGCATTGTAAATAAAAATAGATGTACAGCTTTAAAAATCGAAAAATGAAACTATAACATTGTGGCGCTGGTCTAGCTTCCAAATTTGAGTTCTCTTTTAATGGACAAGAATTATAAATTTAAAAGTACAATGAAAAATTTTGCTCCTTTTTGGACAAGGGATATTAAAACCATCAACATATCAAATTGCTCAGAGTTCCCAGCATGCATTTTAAATTTTCATACGTTGTATAAAGCATGATTAAAGAGTATTCTACATCTTTAAATGTACCTGATTCGTTGGTTTCATTTTTTAATTTTTTATTTGACTACTCAGGCTTTTACATTTTTATTGCTTTACTTGAATTAGCATTTCTTATTTATTCTATTCTCGCTAATCGGAATATTTGTGTCCTTGTGTTTAATCAAAAAGTGCTTTATTTTTATTCACATTGCAAATGTGACAATACTTTTTCCAGATATGCTATCTGTGGAAGAACAACAGAATTCAATTAGATACAGTGTGGAACTGGATCACTGTTATACGAGTAGATTGTCTCCTTCAGACCCAAAACCAAGAGATCCATTACCAGTTGATAATTCTCCCAATTCAGCTGATACACATTATATGATCCAAACATCTTCCGTGACATCCAGCATGACGTCATCCATTAGCAACGTAGATAGCCCTACAGCAATGAAGCCCAAGCAACTTAAAACCGTATGTTTAAGTGTATACAGCAAGTCATAAAATAATGGATTATCATTTTCAGCATTATGGTAATACATGTACGTTATTTCAGAATAAGCCAGTAGGTCGGCCGCGCAAAAGTATTATAACTAGTCCTGCAGCTATGACTAGTAATTCTAGATCAAACACCAATACAGTGGGAACTCCTAAGCCTGTTGGCCATGTTACATCCAGAAATCTAACCAGTGTTGGACAACAGGGAATTAATAAACGTACGTGTGTGCTACAAGAATAGTATGGGTGAAGTTACAAAGTTCTTTCAGAGACATTTTTTAATTATTTTTTGCTTTTACAGTACAAAATAGGAATGTTGTGGAAGATGAAGAGGATGAATACTCGTCTTCATCTGCAGAATCTTCTGGGTCAGAACCACCATCAGATAATGATTCAGATTTTGGTCCACGAGGTCCAAGAAGGGGAGGTATCAGAGCACGAGGTGGTAGAAAAGGCCTTACTACAAGAGGCGGGAGTATGGTAGCTGGTCGCAGACGAGGTCCAAACAAGCAAATGGATATGGAACAGGTACGCAGGTTGGACATGGAAATGGCTGCAGCAGTTAATGCCATGAAAAGTCCAGAAAAGGATGAGAGATCTGGTAAGACAAATTCTTATTTACAAATAATATAATTCTGGTTTTAATATTGTGTTTGTTACCTAGCAAGCTATATATTAAATATAAGGTTATAAAACCTCCATTAATACAATATTATATAATAAGAAGTACATACAAATACTTAGATATTTAATGAAATTTATTTTTGCTTTTGTTAGGGAGATTCAGTCCGATTAAGGGTAAACGGCAATTTAAAATAGCTCCTGGAAGAAAAAAAGATGAGTTGCAACAGTTGGATGTAGTGCAGCCAATAGGTGAAGATACAACAGCTACTTATGATAAACCTCTTCAAACGACAAATCAAGTAAAGGCTAATCTCATAAACGCGAACATGATCAAAGGTGACATGATTTTGACAAAACCTGGTCAAGCGAAAACAAATCAGAAAGTAACTTTTGTACAAAAGCAAGTTCTGATGAAACCAAATGAATTAAAGAATATAGGCCTAAAAAAACAAGTGATGGTACCTAAAGGAAAATTTCTGAGTCAAGTGGGAACAAAATTTTTTACGACCAAAGATGGAAAGCTGGTACAAGTACCGGTCACTACCAAAACGGTTAGTCCTACTCAGACAACCACGCAAGTCAAAACAACATTGTCTCAAACGTCTCAAATACAGCAACCTGTACAAGTACAAAGCCAGCCAGTGCAGTTGCAACAAGTATTAAAAACTTCTTTGCCCAGTGTGCCTCTTAAACCAAAACCTAGCGACACAAAGAAGGAAAAAAGAAAATCTGAAAGTATAGACATTCCTGTAAAACCTGAGGTGGATCTACCTAAAACACCAGACCCTAAGGCTTTAGAAAGTTAGTAACAGATTCCTTCACGCCATTTTTGTTATTATTATTTTAGTTGATTATTGCTAATGGAACCCGTTTTAGATGCAAAAAAACATCAAAAAAAAGATCATAGGAAATCTCCGGGATATGGGGTGGATACTTTGGGGCCAGCTCTGTTTTCCACTCCAGATATTATACGTCGGGTTGGTTCCAATAGCGAACAAAAAATAGGCGACAGTGTGATTACCACCTTGATTCCTACAGCATCACCTGTACCCACTGTATATACGGCCAGATCCAGCTTGCCCACTCTCATGGTACAGACAGCAACTTCACCCGGTGCCGCTTCTTCCGCTAATGTTGAGACATCACCAATTTCTACACCAAATGCGATAAATAAACGCATAGTGACAAGTCCATTGGATCCACACATACAATCAGATGCGCAATTATCAACTGAAAGCGATAGCAATCTTCCAGTACAAACAGAAGAAGACAGACAGAAACCACCAGGAAAAGCAGGGTTATCAGAAGAAATTCAACCATCTCTTGAAACCGGTGTGTTGAAAAATAGCTTATATAATTAAAAAAATTAAAAATTGAATTAACAAAAATTTATTTTGTTCTTGGTAAGATGATATAGTATAGATGTTGATATGAGTTATGATTTACAATCGATATATTGACTTCTTTTAAAGGGAGCATAGAAGGAGAGGAACACCTTTTAGCGACATTGGAAATGGAGGCTAGTAAACACGAAGAGGAATTACTTGCAGAGGCGTTGTTGCTACAGGAGGAACTTGGAGTAGACCTGGCTGATCATGTACTATATCTCTTCGCTTTATGCATGAAAATTTGCTAAAATCGAATGAAATTTTGTTTTGTTTCGTACGATCGTGTGCTAAGCAAAATACGCAATTTGCTTTATCCTTTTACTGCAATAGCTCGTTTCTTTCTGCACGCAGCCTGCGCTAGCTGACAACAATCCAGTGGCGTCCGATACATTGGCACAAACCACTATGTTTATCCCAAACTTAATACCACCCGATCAGGAAGAAGCAAAACCATTGGAGGCGGTTACAACACAAGTGGCGGCAAGCGCATTACGAGAACCAGCCAAAAAACACACAAAGGATGAAAAGGAGCCTGTGCAGATTGTTCGAGGTGGACGAGTGATAACGCTACCTCCCATCGAAGCGCCAGCGACGAGAAGCAAAAAGTTACAGACAAGAGCCGAATCCCCACCAAAAACAGTGGAGCCTGTTAAGAGAACGGAGAAGGGGTATATAAAATCTTGTTATATTATTTTGCAGCAATAATGATATATAAATCAATAACAAGAAAGTTTGCAGCAGAAAAGTTTCAATATTCAAGTAATTCTTTAAGACACTACTCTTACGAGTTACATTTATTGCAGTCCACAAACAAATCAGCAGAGAGCACAGCCGAAAGAAGAAGCGTCCATGGAAGTGAACCAGGAAGAGGAAGAGGAGGAAGACGATGAGGAGGAGGACGAGGAAGAGGAAGATAATTCCGACTCCGAAGACGATCCAGACAGGCTGTGGTGCATCTGTAAGCGACCGCATAATAATCGTTTTATGATATGCTGCGATGTGTGCGAAGACTGGTTTCACGGAAAGTGCGTGCACGTCAGCAAAGCCATGGGTAAGCTATAAAACAATATCTTTAAAATATGTAACGGCTAACAAAAATAAATTGTAAAATATTTTCCCAACATTCTATACTCGTGCATCTCATAAATTCTAGGTCAACAAATGGAAGAAAAGGGTATAGAGTGGGTTTGTCCAAATTGTCTGAAGAAGAAGGCGGAAGAAAAGTCAAAGGCAAGTCCGCAGGTCGCAGCGGGAAGACAGAGAATCCATTCGGATACCGTAGCTGAAAGTATTGCGCACGGGGCAGTTGCTTCTCCAGGGGAGGCTACGTCCCCAACAGTCGATATAGCGACTTCCGTACCGTCCACCCCAGATTACCCTGCCGTACAATTTTCCGGCAGTATGCAGTGCGTTGTTTGCAAGAAGGAAGCCAGAAATTCGAGCATCTATTGCTCCGACGCATGCATACTTGCTCACGCACAGGAGACGCTGACCAAAGATAAACCGTCGCAGGCACCAACTTCGAATTCTAAAATGACCAGAGTATCGCCGTTCGACGCATCCAAAGTGAAGCCCGATGCCAGAGTCGTTGTTTTCGAGCGAAAAACGGGAAAAGTACTTACCGGTAAATTGAATCATTTTTCTTCTACTCGATTGTATTAACCATTACCAGGTTCGATTAGTTATGCCACGATTTGTTCGGAGTTCCTGACGTTGTCGTGTTTCTTTCTGTATCCTTAAAGCTTTTTTTCTTCTCCTTTTTTCCATGTTAGATACATGTCTGTTGTAAGGGATGGCATAGAAACCGAGGTTCGAAGAATACAGTGATTATGTTACTGAGAGCAAAAATATTTTGAATCGACCTATTTTTCTGGAATGTACATTTCACATATTGCGATTCCAGAAGTTATAATATATATTTATTACAAGCGTATTAGTTTTATTATAAATATTTGCAGGCGTCGATGCTCCGACAAGATCAAATTTAAGAGTGTGGCTGAAAGAAAATCCTACGTTCGAAGTTGTGTCACCTAACAATCTTCACACGATACAAATCGGTGGTAAAACGGTTACGACTATCCAGACCCAAGGAATTGGAAAAATTGTATGTTGAAATTTAATTATAGGGTGAAATCATAATGTGTAGTGTAACGATCATAGTTTTTTTTTTTTCTTCTTTATTCGCTTTGAAGTAATTTCGGATAAATTTATTCGAATAGTACTCTCACAGTCTACGGTTGCATCACTATGTAATTTTTTCCTTTATCGTGCTTTTAATTTCTAGATGAAACCCATGCAGATATCAACGAATAAATTGCAAACTCTGCCAAAGATGATTTACACAAAAGTGACGGGATCTAAGCAAACGGTTCTAGCGCCCAGCAGCAAGAAAATTACGATAGTCTCTAGTCCACAGCAGCATCAATTAAATTTAGCAAACGTCAAGACGATGCAGCTAAAACAAACGTTGCTGGCAAATTCTAATAAAAGCCCTTTACTACTAAAGACAGTTTCGAAAGCAAACTTAGTGCAGGCCCAGCCAGCAAAGATCCAGGCTGGCGCGTCACCAAAGCAAACGATCGTCAAGAAGCAGGAAGTCAAGCAGCCGCCTCCCCAGCCGAAACAACCAGCCAAGATACCAACTCCCAAGAAGCCTGAAACCGAACCCATCAGGTTGAATATTCGTAAGACGTTGACCGAGTTGCTGTCCAGCCGCATAAAGGAGACCGACGATTTGAAGCTGACCGACGAGGAAATAGCGGAGTTAGCCGTCAACATCGAGCTTGAATTGTACAAATATTTCAGGGACACCGGAGCTAAGTATAAAGCCAAGTACCGTAGTCTCGTATTCAATATAAAGGACACCAAGAATCTTACGTTGTTCCGTAAGATCGCGGACAGATCCTTGACTCCCGATGCCGTGGTACGGCTGAGCCCCGAGGAAATGGCCAGTCAGGAATTGGCGGAGTGGCGAGAGAAGGAGACAAAGCACCAATTGGAGATGATCAAGAAGAATGAGTTGGATCTGATGACACAGGCAAAGTCGATAGTCGTTAAGACCCACAAGGGTGAGCAGATAATCGAGAACGACGGTGGTATAGATCACGTGGATCCAAAGACCCCGGTGCAGGACATAGTTACTGCGCTGAACAGCGGCGATAACATAAGTTCCACCGTGGAGGATGGAGAACGCGATACGGATAAGGAGGACCGGCTGAAGTCAAAGGGCGAGTTCCAGAAGTCGAAGATCGGCGAGGAGAAGAGGCGAAAGGACAAGGAAAGGGGAAGGGAGAAGGATGGTGCGAGGTCGAAGGGTAAGGACAGGCGAGACAGGAGCACGAGCAGGGGCAGACATCGTCACGGAAGAGACAGGGAACATAGTAAGACGAGGGACAGGAGCAGGGATAGAAAGTCCATGAGGAATAAGGAGAGCAGAAGGGAGAAGGACAGGGAGCGCGACAAGGATAAGGAACGGGACCGGAACAAGGACCGTGAGAAAATTCGTGGCCGCGACAGGGGGAAGGAGAGGGAGAGGCATAAGAGCAGCGAGAATCGTTCAAAGAATCGGAGCGATAGTGCGCAGCGGGATGCGAAGGACGGGGTGGATAAGAAGGACGAGGAACGAGGAAGAAAGGACGGTGAGAAGGACGAGACCACGGGCTTGTCGTCGGATAAGCCGATAGAGGACAGGCTCTGGCGGCACATCGAGGACGAGGCTACGACCAACACTATAGACGGCAACGACTCGGACGTATCCGACAGAGAACCGACTTCCACCGTCAACATAAAGACACCCGACATCAACGAAGAGCCAGAACGGGATAAGGATCAACAGGAGCCAGAAAGGGAAACCCCGAAGGGAGGGTTGCAAACTGTTTGGCGCGGATTCGTGAACATGGTGGACGTCGCTAAATTCTTCATAACCGCGCAAGAAGTCAGCGGCCACGCCAAAGATCTCATGGACGACCTCCCGGATACTGTCGACGTAGTGGGCAGAATCAGCCACGAGACCGTCTGGGATTACATCTCGAAAATGAAGAAAACCGGGTCAAAGGAGATCCTAGTGATCAGATTAACGGCCGCGAACGACGAGGAGAAGATTCCTTACATAACCTTATATAGTTACTTGAACAGTCGCAGCAGGCTCGGTGTGGTCGGCAATGTTTCGAAAAATATCAAGGACTTTTACATAATGCCCTTCTCGAGTCAAAGCTCGATACCACCGGTTTTATTACCGCTCAGCGGACCCGGTTTCGAGGAGCACAGACCTCACTTGCTTCTGGGAATAATCGTTCGTAACAAAAGGAAACGTTTGACTGCTATGTCTTCCTCTGTGCCGATGAAAATATCCAAGAAGGATACCGATAGGAGCTATACTCCACCATTGATAATTATTCCTAAGGATAAGCAAACTTCCTCTCCGCCTCCATTATCGCCAACGGGATATCACAAGGGTGCCTCAAACGATTCCACGAAGGACAAGCAGCAGGGAATAACGCAAATAACGTTGGATACGTTAAATAAAGCGCACATAGGTATGTCCAGGAATATAATAGACAGTGCTAGGATATGCAAGATCGTTCCGGAACTGTCGTCGAAGATCGATTTGACGTCATCCCCGGGCAAAGTCGCGTTGGACGACGACGGAGATGAGCCGTACAGTCCAGGTGAAATGGATGATGACATAAACGTTAATTTACGATCGTCGGTCGAGGGTACCTCTGGCATTATGGCGCCCAGCAAAAATTCAACGGAATTGCAGCGTAAAATGGAGGAGCTAAATAGGCAAATCGAAGAACAGAAACAGCAAATACAAAACATTAGCTCATCGTTTCTGGCAGATGCGGCGCCTACTTTGCCGGTGAGATTTACGATAAGAATCATTTTTTGCGTCTTCGATTGTTATTGTCTTTCCTGCTATCCTGTTGTAAATAAAATTTATTTGGATCTACCCATGGCATATCCCATTCCTGTTTTCGAGCTACTTAGATTCTTACTTCTCGCTCGGTGTGTTCACCTCATTAAAGTATTATCATTTATTTGGGAAATGAAATGCGTTCAAAAACTAAAACGCCACTTCTGCATCGACGGATATATCAGGTCGTTGCAAAAATAATTGCGATTCTTATTATTAAAGATAATGGTTAAAATCGTAATTACTTTTGCACTAATCTAATATTTATGGGCAAACTAAAAGAGACAATAATCGCCGGTGGCAGCGTATCTTGCATTCGATTTTATCTGTTCGCGCCGATCCATGTTTCAATTAACTGACAGTTGTCGCGAGTAAATGTGATTTCTGCGTTGAGACGATTTAGAATATAACGCAATATATTGCGTCCCTATTTTATTTTCATTACAATACATTTTGTTAATAAATCAACACGAACCGAGGGGAACGAAGTAGAAATCTGTCAGTGGCTCTGTTCCTTTCCATCGTTAAAATACTTCTTACTTGTACCGATTCGACAAATATCTTTTTGTTGTGACGGACGATAGGAAGTACAAAGAGTGTCTTAATCGACACGATCAAGTAACGATGATGCACCATACTCGAACCGAATATCCTCGAAAGGCTAATTCGGTAGACGTACAGTAACCTGACCGATAATCCTTGTTTGTTTAAAGCATAACTCTAATTTTACACCGTGTTTGAAACGAATGTACCGAATAATACAGGTACATTCTACCGGTATACATTTCTTATAATTCGTAAATACGAGGATTAAATCTTCAGGTTTTTCCGTTTCATCGAATATAGCCCTTAAACGAATCCTACGACCCCTACATTTTCATTGCATTCCATTTCAATTTCAGGGTTTGGGTCTGGATCCACCTATCGTGAACGACAGTGAGGAGGCGTACAGCCCATCGGATTCCCGGTCGTTCACTCCACCGCCACCATCCGGTATCTCCAAGTTTGCCCAACCGATTTTGGACAAGGTATCGAACATCACGATACCGCCGAATCTCCAGGAGATTCTGGCTAATGTCAAGCGCCAGGAATGCTCCAAGGTCGATCCTTATCTACCATCAAAGCCGAGCGCAACTTTCTTGACCACGGTCAACTCTAGTATATATCAAAATACCGAGAAGTATTCGTCGCCGCCCCTTCCGAAGATCACCGGCGGCCCAAGCAGGCCTATCGGCGAGAAGTCCGCCTTCGACACCGCCAAGGAGAACAAAAGTACTCTGAGCACCTTGAGCGACCTGGATCTGATTAGAAAGGCCGAAGAGGAGTTGGCCGCTGTCGCGGCGGCCGAGGCAATGCCCGGCTCGTCGAGTACATCCGTGCTGTCGCCGGGTGCGAGGCAAACCTCCGGCCAATCGGTCACCGCACCCTCCTCTGTACCGCCACCCGTTGTTCGCCCACCACCTCCACCGCCGCTTCCCACCACCTCGCTCTTCGCGACGCTGCCGATCGCCGTGGAACCGGAATCTCCCGTGGAACAACCAGGACCCATCTACAAACCGAGCTTTGTCGATCCCTTCAAAAAGAGCTTTGCCCCCGAGCAACCGAAACCCCCGGGTCTCGAGGACGAGGACTTCCCACCGTTTCCATCGACTCCGCCCAGTATGGAGAGCACTGCTAAGGCCATGTCTCGAACAAAGTTCGTCCCGAAAAGTGGTATCGTACTGAGTGTTAAGCGGAAGGTGAGCGACGACAGCGGCAATTCGTCGTCACCCAGTAAAGCCCCGAGGACAAAATCGCGATGGGGCCAGGGACCATCGGACTCCGTGGATTAAATAGACGGATGAGGGGCTATAGAACCTGTGTCCTTTTGGGGGAGTAGGGTTTTTCTAGACATCGAGATGTCACGCGACACGGTGGATCGAGATGGACGAGTCAGAGCTAGACGTTCTTGTCATCGTTCCACGACTATCCTCGTTTTGTCCAAGAAACGTGTGCTTTAACGTTTTCTTGTACCCCGCGCATTGGATTTAGGTACCGAATGGAAATTCGGACGTATCGTTCACTGATAAGCAGGAAGTGACCACGAGGACGGATCTGTGGAGTGTCCTGGGACCGTGCAGCACTGTTCGTGAACGTTTCGAACGGACAGCACCTCTAACGCTGATAAATCGCACCTGCGATTAATGTTATGTCAGCATCGTCGTTGAGGTAACGTGATTACGTATCGGTAAAGGAGGATTTATCATATCGTGCATTTTCGTATAAGGGTCTGTCATGAATATGAATCGCACATCGCGCTCTCTGCGTTGGGCAGGATATACCGTCATCGAAAGTTTTGTACAAAAGGACATTTCAGCAGCAATGTATGCGATGTTCAAAAATGGTTATCATTGATCTACTGGAAACGCGATGAAGTACGTTAGCCGTAGTTTATAACCGTACGTTCCTTTATAATCTTCCAACCGGATATTTACAGTGGTATTTCTACAATATAGACGGAGACTGAGGGAAGTTTAGAGAAGGTAAGGGAAAGGTAAGTCGCGCGATTGCGTTACTAGGGATGCCCACTGAACGTAAACGCTTTAAGGAAGAAGGTCGAGTAGTGGAAGGAAATTATATTGCCACGGTTGTGGTCACAGTGGCGTACTTATATCGAAATAAAACAAATATGTACATCGTATTGAAACAATGCGCCAGATTATCAGAGATGATATTCGATATGTGGATGTTATGTTTCTCGAAACATAGGCAAATCTTACGTATTTGTGCGTTCACGTGGTGTGTGCACGCCGATAAAATTCGAATACACTTTCCCTCGATCGAACATTTGGTCGTTTTTCTTGTAAATACCAAAACGCGACATTACCAGGCGCGGTACGAACCGGCTAATTGAGTTGTGCTATATAGCAAACGATATATGTCTGCTGCCGGTATGTGTACATATATAACTAAATTTAAATTCATGTAATATATTGTTGAAATTCGTTCGGAAGGCTAACTAAATACTTCTTATGTAACATTGGGCATGCTTGACACACAATGTTAATGTATATGTATATATCAACAAATAACCTTCACAACTGACCAATGTCGATAAAATTATATAGCTGTACGTTACATACAATAGTTCGTATCACACGGCCTTGCTGGATAGCGATGGTCGTTACTTTTACTTTCATCTAAAAAAAAAAAAGGAATTCAAGACGCGTTAGCTATAGGTTTGTAACTTCCTCTTCCACTAATAATGGATATACAAGCCAGTTCAGGAATTTGCCGATCCTCTGATTGAAACTGCTTAATACAGTTTGGAGCATATTCGTGAAATGTGGCATAACGTTATTTGGAACGTTGAACTTTGTAATACACACATAATGTAACGTAAATAATGTCTTTCCTTTTTTTGCCTCGCCGAGAGCATTGAGGCGTTGGCGGTACGGGGAAAAACATTTGTCGTGGAACACGATTTTACAGCGATTTTACATGAAAGGTTTCTACATTGTGTTTACCTTTGTAACGGATATGTTCTTACCGAAATCTCGAATATGTAGTCAGCGCTGCGCGTTGTCATATATATGTTTTTCTCTCTTTCCCCCCGTCTTTCTTTTTGTCTCTCTCTTTCTCTTGTCAGCTTATTTTCTATTTCTACCACTCACCGATGCGTTAGCCCGAAGTAGAATGCTATTGCTGGCATACCTATTTGTTTGGCCGAGGAACATGCAAACATTGGGATGATATAGCATCGTAAGGCAGGAAGATCGGAATCTTTCAGGGGTATGCGATACAAAGTAATAGCACCTTTTCATTTATAGAGAACAGTTATCGATATACAGTCATGTACTCGTTTCACCAACTGCTTTCTCACCAGTAGCCGGGTGCGAAGTGCATGTAGCCGAAAGTACCTACCCACCACACGCGCACATTGCTATTACGAAAGGCATATTAATACGAGTTTAATTCGGCCGGATTATTATGCTCTGTAGGAACATTGACGAGTTATTACGTAGAACAATTCACGCAGTTGATACATCGATGATAATAGTTTGCCGCCAATGTTATATACTATGTTCGTATATGTGCTATAAGTTTAAGATTTATTTTATAAGCGATAATCATTTTACTGTTAATTTTTGTATATCTTCAGGTTATACGACATAGTACTTTATTATGTATTGGCATAATTGTTATTAGCCCTAATCATAAAGGGGATATTATGCGAGAAATAACTTCATTCATCCCGTCTTTCCAATGTAGCATTTCTTCTGCTGCTTTCTGTATAGCGGCATGATTAAAGCATTACGTTAATTATATTAAGATATTAAACTATGTTAGGAACTTCCTGTCACCTGTATCTTCTCCATAATTATTGATCACGCTTAACCAAAGCATGACGCACCCAATGATTTATAATATAATGCAAGTATAATTTTAAAAGAAGTTTTTCAAAGAAAAGAAATACACCCACGTATTATTATCAGAATTCGAAACTGGCAGGCACTCTGCTTGATGTAAAATTCATTTTGTTTCTATTATTATACAAATATTTGGTTATGAGACACAATATTTTTCTTGTGAAATATTCCGTCATCGACGGAGAAAGCCTATATTAACAAGTGTTCGCTGAGCAACTACTACTTTTGCCATTCTTTTTTAGCAATAACGTTTAATACAAAAAAATGTTATATTATAAATGACAAATATTTCAATTGATATGCATCATTTATTGTGTACGTATATGAAGATATCTCTATTTCCATAAATAGACGTTCAAACTCAGGCGAAATTGCTGCATAGCTAAGCACCAATCGTGGCTTGCCACGACATTTTGTAACTGGCTAGTTTTATATGCCTCTACTACGCAAGCGCGAGCAAAATTCCATGCTCGCAACGATAACCAATTACTTCCGCGTAGCACATCGTCCATTTTTGTGAACACGCGCAATGGGGAAGGAGCCATTTTGTCCGGAACTACGACGTGGCGGGCCGGGTAGTAACCGTACCAAATTTTACCATGAAGTACCGTGAGTATTTTCAATTTGTAAAGAATTAAGACATTATTATTCTATACCTGCGTACTATTTCATGATACAGATGATATTTCTGTTACGTAACCTATTAATTTTGATTTTCGTTTGTATGGTACACGTTCTTCACGATGTTTTGCGATGGCAAATCACGAATAATATTTATACATATGTTATATTGCACAATGTACGGTTGTTAACATTTTCTCGGCTTTTAAAATACGTTGAACGTAATTGTTTGTTGATTATCTAAAATGTTTCGGTACTTTGCTGAGTTTGGCTCCCAGTAAGGCATTAACCTATTTCATATTTAAACATCAGCACGTTGCGGCACACGTTAACCGTTAAATTCTAAACTATTTAAAAGAAGAAATAAGATTGAAAGCATAACATTGAATATTTTATAGTTTTCGATAACAAAGTTTATAAATGTGGTGATAATTTAGGTTAAAATATAGTTTATGCTTTGAATTAAATTTGATATAGGGTTGGCTAATGTAAATTAACGTAATTGAAAAGATTCCACAGGAACTATTAAGTAAATAGTATATATTGGAATTTGTACCACATTAAAACCAGCTGTAGTGTTAATCTTTCTATTTTTTAATAAAATTATATACACATTAAAATTATAAAGGTCAAAAATATAATTTTCAATTATCCGAGAATCATGGGAGAATATTTTTAATTTCTATTTTTAGTTATATTGTTAACAATCGTGGTCGTGGGTCTATGTGCCAATGCAGCAGTTACGGAAGTATCACAATCCACAAACTCATATTTAACGGTGGGTGATAAACTCCATTGGAAGAAAATTCTTGAACCAGGATTAAAGTTAACAGATGTACCCTCAACTTATTATGCTGTTCACGGATTCAAGTTTCTCAACGAAGCCTTATCAAGCGTACAGGTATAATTACTTAAATATTTTTATTGTATATTATATAACGATAAAGATTTGTATAAAACACAACATTACCATATGATGAAAAATGTATTTATTGAAACCCAATGATTTTATGATTAGTCTTACTGATGGTAATACGATGTGAAATATTTTTATTTTTGATACATTGAAACAATGTTTAATTTCGATTTGGAAAAAATGGTTTTCTTTTATTATAATATCAGATACAGTGAAATAGAATTATATAAAAAAAGAATGAAAATTTGAATGAATTACTAACTAATATTATCATTGTCCATTAATATAGATACAGGGTATTTGTAATTACCTAACAAAAGCTGCTGGAGATGTCACGAATATCACACCTGAAACAGCTTTTTATATAGCCTCTTCACTGAAGACTGTGGATGCTTGTAAAAGTTTTCCAACTCCTACATTTACAAAGGTACTTTGTGAATAGAATTGAATTAAATTTTCCAAGTTACGGATATACTACTTTAAGTGTTAATAATGATGTTTATATACTTTCGTTCTACTGTATGGAAGTGAAGACAACTTACTTTTCTGAAGACATTTTTCTATATTTTATTGATCACATTATTATAATTATGTATTCTAAGGTGTTTCGTTTTTGTTATAAAACAGGTACTAACAAGCATTGTTGAAAGGGACGATGCTACACTTGCAGAAATATATTATGCAGTGAGTGGGTTAACTGCCTTATCACAGAAATTGTCTGATGAAAGAGTAGCCAAATTAGTAAAGACGATACAATCTGTCTTAGCCAAGGACGACAACTTGTGGAAGTGAGTTCCACTTATTATATTAATTATTTGTGATACGTTAGAATTTATCACAAATGTGATTTTATGTGTTGGTATATTAAATATTATACTAATTTATACATTGAATGTTTTTACTATTAGCTTGGGATATACTTTCCACATTGCTTCGGATTTAGGACCTTCCGGTGCCTTTGCTTTTGACCGAATTGAAGATGCTGTAATTCAAGCTGATGAAGTGGATGCACAGTATTTGCAGTTTGAGGGTGGACTTTCAATAACGAGTGAGTTTTTCGTTATATTTGTCACTGTTTTTACATATATTTTAATGACGTTGATTATACTGCTCTTGCAAATAGATTGTCAATATATATAGACATATGGCTTTACATCTTTTCATTTTTCAAGGCTAAGTTTATACTTTTGGACACATGAGAAACATGTGTTTAATTTTTAGCAGAATTTATTGAATATGCGTTGTCTTTCCCATAGGCTTTCTTGTAAATGGCATTTACAAATTATCCAGTAGTTTGAAGAAGAAACCACCCCTGACCATTCATCAAACTGTTAAACTTGCTAATTACATACTGTCACGCCGATCTGTACAAACAGCCAAAGGTGTCACCAACTTGTTGGCAGCATTGACTACGTTGGCAACTAATGAGTTTGAAAGACCAATTTGCATAACATTAGCGGATGGTGCAATCAGTATTTCTGAGCAACAGCCGTTACTTAAAGTAAAGGTCTGTGACTTACTTGGTAACCCTCTGTCAAATGTTCCTAAGGTGATAGCAACTTCTGCTACTAAAGTTGGAGACGATGTTGCTGTTCTGAATAAGGAAACTTTGCAGCCATCCACAGCAGACAAGTGAGTAAGGGTAACTTATGATATATATCTGCATTTAAACACTGTAAGAGACTCCCCAATGCTTTACTGGCTCAGTGATTGTGATACTGACTTCAGCTATACCTTGGGGTATATAAATTGTTGATGATACCCTTTGACCATTCTTTAGTTTTTATAAGAAGGGTTAAGACATTCAACGAACAATATTCCCTTTATCAATGTATACATTTTTATTTGATTCCGTTAAGATCTATTTAATCTATTACTTATGTACATCTCTAAATGTATAATATTAATTTCAATTTTTTGGTATGTTTAAGGACATTATTCACATTAAATCCTACAAATATTAAGCCTGATCGTGGATTCTACAAAGTATCTGTAATGGCTGGATCTGTGACTAATACACTGACCGTGAAAGTGCTCTGTAAAGTAACAGTAGACTATCTGGAAATAGGTACAGGTGATGCAGATCAGACTACTCAATCCAAATTGACACGGTAAAGATTTAATTAACTTTAATATTTTCAGTAGCAACAACATAATAAATGTGTTATTCAAAATTGTAAAATAGGGATTTATATTTCATTAAGCTATTTTAATACAAAAATCCATCTAGTATTTGGGTGTATACATAATGAAAGTCCGCTATAGACATACCTATTATTACTATCGTTACAGCTGCGGAACTTTATAAATTACAGAGTGGCCTTTTCTGAAAAACTGGGACACAAAATAGAAGCTGACTCGCAGCAGAAGCTTGTTATGCGATTTTTATTAAAAGATGCATCAAACAATAAACCGATGCGAGCCCATCAGGTGTTTGTGCGGCTTTCATCAGTTTTTGAATCGTCCAGCACCAAGCAAGGGCATGAAATCATTTTTGTTGCAGAACCAGACACATCCAATGTGTACAAATTTGATATGGTAATTTCCCATTGTATCAAAGTTAAATTCCACAAGTATGAAAAAAATTTTCAGGCATAATTTGATTGAACATTGTTTATTTTTCATGTGAAATTTTTGTTTGGATTATTTTTGAGCATAATATTTGATTATTTTAGCCTGTGGGATCTGCGGCAGCAAGCTTTGGGCATCAAAGTGGAAATTACAATGTGGAGCTAATCGTAGGTGATGCAGTGCTCAGTAATTCATTTGAATGGACTGTTGCTACCGTGAACTTGAAATTCCCTGAGGCAACTGGGGTGGAAAATGCGGATAAAAACAAAACTTACAAACAAAAACCAAATATTTATACGACTAAACCAGAAATAAAGGTAAGGTTTATCCTTTATCAACCAAAAAGAATTATATTACGTGGCATCAGAAAGCGAACATAAACAATATAAATACATTCCTACGTATAATTTGTGCCAATGCTCGTTAATGACAAAAGCTTATTTACATTTTTGTCATCCCCATAACATTGGCAGAGAAATTTGTCAAATATTAAGAACAAATATTTGAAATTCATAGTGATTCAATTATTTTCCCTTAACAATGACAGACACTGCATTTTTTTTTATACTTATTGAAGCCTGACTGATAAATTAAATTTTATAATAAATATAACTTTTTCAATTTCAGCATATGTTCCGTGAACCTGAGAAAAGGCCGCCTGCATTTGTGTCTAATTTGTTTACCGGTTTATGCGTAGCTCCCGTTCTTTTGCTACTTATTTTATGGGCAAGACTTGGAGTAAATATTTCCAACTTCCCTTTATCCATCAGTGCAATTGCTTTCCATTTAGGATTAGGAAGTAAGTAAATTGTATCAATAACATCTGTTCTTCCTTGATCTTGTGACCAAAATTTTTCATTTACGTTGTATTAATTTCAATTGCTAAAACATTGCATTTGTTTATACTAGAGTTTTATATAAAACTTTACAAAAATCAAATAGCGCATCTTTGAATGATTTTTCAATGTGCCCAATGCTTGACAGATAACTACGTTTGGTTACTTTGTTTTCAATTGGGCATAAAGAAAAAAGTGAATTTTTCGCAAATGTCATTTAGATGGCATTTGTAGCCCGATATTCGCAACAAATTTTCCCGCTTTTACCAAAAATATCGCAGTACGCCTAGGTTTATTGAATATGCTGCCACAAGAAACGAGTATTTCAATGATTCATTTATGTCATAATAAAAATAATTATCTGTTTTCAGGTATTTTCGTCCTGTTTGGTATCTTTTGGCTGAAACTGAATATGTTCGTCACTCTGCGTTATCTTCTTGGCCTTGGCATTATAACATTCCTTGCTGGTAACAAAATGTTGTCGCACATAGCGCATAGACACAAGGTAGTGCGCTAAACATTGAGAGTGAATTTCAACATCGTGAAGTACATCATCAGATTTATACACCCTCGAAAGACGACGACATATACAGATGGAAGACTGTCGATATAAGATGTACATATTTTCCAAGGATATGGTTAAACGAAATGTATGATTGTTGGAAGAAATGCAATTCCATACCTAGACAAACCTGTTTCCGACGTTATAAGAAGTGCATGAAGATATAAAGCATTATATGTGATCGTACACATGAATACAGTCTACTTAATGTAATTTAAATGCAGTATACGTAAAGTTTTTTTTTTTAATTTAATTGTACACACAAGTACGTTAAATTGTTGAAGCAATAATTCGCGAAATTGAATTATATATTACCGAAAGTTATGATTCCAAAACCTTTGGTGAAATTGCTCAAATTTCAGGAGAATTCTGCCTTCATCGTTATGCCACTTGATTTCGCGATAAAACAAATACTGTAGATAGACATTTTTAACTGTTCCACTTACAAGATTTTGTAATTCCTAGTGCCGTATTTGGATGCAATTATTTGTATTCTAAGCGATTTTATACATCGTTTATATTGTTTTTCGAAAAATAACTCTTTAAGGATCCACAAAGATGATTTGCGTCCCACATTAGTTTGTTCCTTTCACTTCGTATCTCTAATGCGAGCATTTTGGCAACACCCAATCGTTGCCAGAATCCAGTCAAGACTTCCAAGTTCTTGAATGCCTAATGGAAAATGTTAGATTTCATTTTATTATAAAATAAGGATACTTAATAAATAAGATAAAAGTAGGTAAAACATTTGCATGGCTGAGAAGCGTAATAAAAATTTCGTATTCTGTCGGTTATTTATTTTTTTCGGGAATCGAAACTCAAAACTTTTACTTCACATTGTATTAATGAGTTTTATCTTTAGCAGTAAACATTAAGGGAAAAATTCTTTTGCGAGTTTCTTTCATGAAGAATTTCATATACAAAGTATTAATATGTAAAGATTTTATAATGTATTTTGCACACATATCTAACTGGAATGACCCAGTTATGAACTTAAACAATTTTAATGAAATTCATCAAACTAATGGATCTATACGTACAAGAAGCATAACTAATTTTACTTGTCATTATAGTCGGTTATGAATAAAGTATGTGTAAATAACTCGAGCAAAATTTCAGAAAATAATTCACATTTCTATAATTGCTATACACGATGACACCGTGTTTCTGACCTCGCAACAGGAAATGTATCTGTAATGCACTGTATCTGCGACTAAAAATTACATTCCAAGACCCTTCCAAGCTTTCCGGACTGGAGCAATACACTCTTTGAATTGACCGAATTATAGAATTTTTTTTTTTTTTGCATTAGAGATATTTCTTTCAGTGACCGAGGATTTGTAGGCATAAGTATTGTTTGTTGTAGATATAGGTCCATTGTCCCGCTCAGTGTCATTGTTTGTCGCAGTAAGTGTCGTAGCTGAGGTTGTCTCTTGTATGATAATTTACTGACCTGCCAGATGTGATCTCTAACTGGTATGAAAGACGCATCCTTAGACGCAGATATTTCCACTGGTATGGATGATGCAATAAAAGGAAGGACCTTTTCATCCTCCGTTTCATATTTACGACACGCTTCGAGAAATAGCAAAATACGTTCACACTTTGCCACCAATTGCTTCAAACGTTTTATACAGCGATTATACTCGCACGACATTATCGACAGTTGTTTCTTGTCCCTCAATTGTTCTGCAATTATTCGCGAACGATATTTTAAATATCGGAATATTGAAGCACTGGGTGAGGACTCAATATTGTGATTGTCGTGTACATTATTCTAAAATAAACAAAAATAAAAGAACTTTCTAAATTTTCTTTTCACACACACACACACACATATATAATTCTTGGATTATACTTTTTTACAAAATTAATATACTATGAATTTTTGCTGCATTTATCAACATATTTGTTTGAACCTACGGGAGAAGTATTGCTTCTTCGCTGCCTTGTATGCATTCTGGAAGAAATTGCATTCTTCTGTTAGGTCACGCGTATCCTTGGAAGCACCAGTTTCATATACCGCAATGTTTTCCTGAAATTTTTGTATCATCTTTGTGATCGCAGCAATGCGATTAGATTGTTGCTTTATTAAAAGCCTGTCGGCGTTATCCTTACGCTCTAATGCTTCATATATTTCACAACGATTCTTGATGCCTGCAATGAAGATTGAATATAAAGGGCTCAGCATAAAAAAGATTAACCATGATAATGTATTAGTCCATTGTCATCTTTTTCAGCATTATTTATGGAATAAAACATTGGTTTCATTAAGGTACAAAGAGACCTATATTACCATTATATACCCTTTATTAACATAGATGAATACGAACGGTTATTTTAATATCTTATGGCGGAAATTACATAGAAAACGCTTATACAATTATTACGTATAACTCGATTATATTTGCTATAACATAGGGATGAACAAATTTTTCGCTATAAATATTTTGGAGTAATTATTGTTATAAAATGAGAAATACATTAATTTTGGTTTTTGATTTTTAATTGGTTTAGATATTCATCAAACAGAAAATAATACTTACCGTCTCTGTAATTAAAAAGAACTTGTTGCATATTTTTCCAAAGGCTTTCCAGTCGCTTTTCCAGCTGCGTTGCTGCGACTCTTCTTTCATTTTTCATGTCGTCCGCAAAACCATCGATTTTACCTTGTAATTAAAGGTTTAAATTTCTCTATTGCTTAGACCTTTATATCAAATTTTTTCTATAGCACGCATCTGACAAACATATTAAAGTTAAAGATATAAAATCATCGTTATCTAGATGAGCGGCTTTACTGCAATACATTAATAACAGGATGTGCAAACATATTCTTCCAAAATTTATTTTATGCTAGATACACGGTAAAAGCTATTGCGTGTAATTTTTCATAATAAAGATTTTCAGTATTAAACAATTGTATAAAGATTTACGAACAATTAATGGATGCAGATTTGTGTAATTTCAATGATGATATAATAAGCCAAGTTCATAACTCAGAAATATTTGTATTATATTTAGCATTTTGAGATCTATACAAAAAAAATTAAGTAATATTCGGATGGAACGGGTTTTATAAATACACAAATTTTACTCTAACTTAGTGCAATGCTGCGTGTATCGTTGAGCAACTCTTCTCGTTGTTGTTTTGCATCAGAAGTAATCCTGACAAGAAAGCTTTCGTCTTGATTATATGTATCTGTGATTTCACCAAATTCTATTTTCGTTTCGCCAAATAATACTTCGACACCTTGCCAAAAAGTTGCCTTCTCATCTGCCACGCGAACTTGGTACGTATTAATTAACCGATCTATGATCTCAACGTTGGACTTCTGATTTCGTTGGCATTGATGTTCAGCCGCTTGTAAAGCATCCATTAGAAGGCTAATACTACGCAATTTTAATAAATAAAAAAAACTGATTAATAAGGAATTAACCAGCAACGTTTTCTAAAACTAATCGCACAGTTTGCAACATCGCTCAGTTTATTTACAGTTTTGCGATGAATCAAATTTGTCATCTACCTAAAGCCCTAAAAGAAAATTATAGTCTTCATAACATGCGTTAAACCAACGCTGTGTTTTACAATGTAAATAATTGTTGAAAAAGGCGTAAACAATGTTTTCATAATTGCAAATGCAAATAGATTGTTCTTGTTCTTGTTACCTATAGTCCTTAATATCCAGCGATCGATCAAAAGTTGCCCATGCAATTTTCAGCCTCTCCGACATATCCGTCAATGCCGCACGCATTAAAAGCTCTTGCCACAATTTACGATAACGCTTCGAATTAAGCGCACCAAGTTCGATTTCGCGCATCAGCTGTTCCTTCTTCTTATTTCGCAAGGCTTCGAGTTTTTGAGCCTCTTTCGCGCTAATATTCTTCCATTTGATGGACTTCGCCTTCCGTGTATTGCCCTTCTAAGTTATACGTAACAAAATCACTTGATTCATTATAATCGCATTATAAATATGCGCATAAAATGACTGAAGGGGATAAATTTTGAAAATGATAATTTATAGATGATATGGAATTATTATACTACCATATGCGTAACATTAATTTCCTATTTTTGTATTGCCATCATTTAAAGCAAGGCATTCTGCCTTATAATTCAATGTCCAGATATGCAAAAAAGATAGACGCTTTTGTATATAAAGAAAATAAAATTAATTTCGGACTGAAACGAATTACGCATTACTGTTCATTTTTACATTTTTTCGAATCGATAAGACAATTAAAAAATCTTAAGTACGTAGGGTAATCTATTCAATTACTATGCGTACAATAATATACTCACAGTAAATGTACGGTTATTTACTCACTTACTACTAAAATATATCAATACTTAATTGTTCATTCTTACTTACAGTTAGATTCATTTTACAAAGAGTGTAGTTAAAATGTTAAAATGCGATGAGGATATACTTCAATAAAAATCTGTCACGACTCATGAATAAACTTTATTTATCAATAGAATTTAACATCACGAACATGTCCCTTTACTAGCTGCTCATTTTGTTTTCCCATCAAATGTATACTCGAATTTTTCTGCGATTTAGCTTGAAATATTATTAAAAAAAGGTTATTCGATCAAAAAACGTTAATTCGCTCTATTGAAAATCAATGATTGTTCGTTAATCTTGTCGAGTCAACTTACAGCGGGCTTGAAAATATTTTTTGATACAGCAAGATCCCTTATCAAGTGTCCCGAGATGAGAGAATCATTGGTGGATATATTTGTCACGTCTTTCGTATTCTAACCCACCATACAGTCTGTGCTGGTTTAAACGAAACCATTAATACAGTGACTACTAGTCCCGGAACTGGGAAGAACCAGAGATTCCTCCAAATTCTTATGATAATTAATGTCTGGAGCAGCATATTATTATGCATTGCGTAAGTCAGCCTGCGGTAACGCGTGGTATTTTCAAGGCTGCAGAAACGGATAGGCTGAAGAATCAATATATTTTATGGAACAAACTCGTTTGGAATGTACTTATAATGAATGGGAAAAACCATGAGAGCATCGTCTCAAATTTGACCTGCTCGGTCTTCTTGTTTTTTCTTTCGTATAGCGGATGGATAAAAAAATGTCATGTTCTTATGCTACCGTAAACACCCGTCCTAAACGTTTTGATTATGTTTCTCCTTTTATTGGGATAAATAAACAGAAAAAAAACTCGTTCTGTCGCATCATGTCTTACCAACATTATAAAATATTATAAAGACGTATTACAACATTTTCTAAACCTATTTTTAACGCAGGAGTTTGAATTTAACGTTTATATTAAAATCAAAAGTATTGAATAAAAAGTTATATATTTTAGTGCAAAGGTATTTTTTATCAAAACTAATTACATAATAAAAAGTAAGTCATTAACTAATTAATAAAATATAGAAGCATGATAATTTTATCAGAATATATGATTTCTATGGAAGAATTCTTTGGTGCCAATCATCCCATCGCGTTTCAAATTCTTAAAGAAGTGCTTGACCCAAATGGTCACGTGACATACGCATTGCAGCATTAAAAGTTCAAGTGTAACGCACAAACGTCTCGCTTGAGAAATACGTATATGTATCTTCGGAACAAGACGGGAGGAAGTAAGAGTACAATACTTTCTTGTCGTATGGTCGTATATCCGGAATTCTTGCCAAGTCACGGGAGGAATTCAATGTCGAGTTTGGCAAGCATCTCGCTTATGTCCTCCTCTCGTTAGAGGCTGGAAAAAACCATGAAGTAGGGGAAGGAATACGTTAAGGAACAAAGAAATACATCATCGTTTTTTCGGTGGAAAGAGAGGGAAGTAGGAGGGAATTGTCGGAGGGAGGCCGTTCTCTTCTCTTGAGAACAAGTGTCGGTCCACGATGGAAGGGGCACATTTTCGCCGATTATATAAAAGTGTTTGATCTTTCGATATTCGGAGAAGTCATCTCGAGTGGGCACGGCGAGAATAAGGTATGCACATTTCGCTTTGCCGGCTTCAGTCTTCGTCCACCGATTCCACGCTGCGTCACGACTGCATGTAAAACACGGTTGAATCCATTACAAGTTTTATCACGAATAAGAATAGTACACACGTGAATCACTTGAAAAACAACGCGTTTATTTTTCATTCCTGAAAAATAATGTACAAATCTGGATTTTCAACAGCGGCAAGGAAAAGTTTTTTTCCGCGTACATGAGAAACTGTGCAGAGTTTGATTCACATTCAATAAGTCCTTCCTCGATTTTCTAATCATCTAAGTATCTGCCGTAAATTTGATTATAGGAGATTTCATACAACATATAAAATATAAAATAAAATTTATTAGCAAAGTGCACGACGCGTCTTTATGGGATTATTTCTCGATTTTGAAAAGGACAATATTTTACGCGAGTTATACTTTTAAATGCATACTGTACATTCGATTCGAAGATGCGATCATCAGAAACGGCCAATAGCCAACAATAAAAAAGCACCTCGGTATTTATGAAAAACAACGCGCATCTTAATCCAGACAATGGTAGCACGTGGCTCACGATCTCCAATTTAAGTTATCTATCAAAATTCAGCCGAAAATCATCATCATTCAGTCGTAAATAATATTTTGATAGACATTAGATCGGTGCAAAAACAATAAAGGTTTTAACCATCGTCTTTAATGTCAAAAACCACGGATCTTTTAGTACCAAAGTAATTCTTTCTCACTATCCATCTTATACGTATACTTTTTCGTAGACAATGCTGCGACACATCTTGGTACTGGCGGCGGTCCTGGCTTTGAGCCATGCAGCGACACGAGCGATCAGTGTGGGACCACATCAAACGACCTTGCAAAGGGTGGTCGAAGCGTCGTCACAGGAGACATCGACGGCTATCGAGAGTTCGCACGTGCGTGTGAAGAGGCATCCGACGAAACTGGCGCTTCTCGGTGGTGCGCTGCTCGGAACCAAGGCTGCCTTGCTCGGCGGTGCTGCACTGGGCGGTGCTGCTGCTCTGGGCGGTGCTGCGCTTGGTGGCAAGGCTCTGCTTGGAGCCGGCCTCATTGGTTCCGGCCTATATAGGAATGGATAGTAAGTCGAGATGTTGACAATTTTCTTTAGCGGCCCTAACTTTCGCCGGATCACCGATTAACTCGACAATTCGTAATGTAAATCTTACCCAGAAATCTCGTCAACGCTTTAAATACCGAGACGGCTGTGTGTATTTTTGTATTTTTCGTTACTTTGCCGCGGTATTCGAATTGAACGGATTTATTTATCCTCTCTTGTTACCTCCTTTTCTTTTCGTTAATATTCATGGTACATATAAATGCATTGGCAGGGTAATAAAATGATTAATATCATTATATTGAAATAATAATATCGGAATAATATAATAGATCAATTTACTCTTCTTCTTTGTCTCCCTTTTCTTCTTGAAGGTAAATTCTTTATGTGTATATATATATATATAGTATAGATAGCTGCTACTTGAATGGATACGCTCTCTAAAAGAAGATCTTTTAAAAAATGTTTTTTTTTTACGGACATATAAGTCCACAAAAAATCCATATAAATAGTTGTCTGGAGAATGCAACTGATAGCTTTGGTAATAAAGATACCGTAACACGATATTAAAAACAAAATTTAATGATCAAAATACGGAAATTGGTGTGTCATCAATTTGGCGCTATTGAACTTTCTGCCCACGCCCGAATAGAGGGGCATGAAATTTGTATATTTTGACATTACCCTTCACCGGTGGGATAATCGAATCGTCTCTTCTCTCATTTATTTAGAGATCCTGAAACCGAAAATTTTACATTTAAATACTTATGAATTATTATAAATTATAATAAAACCGGTTGAACACGCAAGCGAAGAATCGTTTCTCGAATAAACGATTATGATAAAGTAGGACATTGTGCTCATGGAAATAAATAATAAATATAAATAAATAATAAATTAATATTGATTTCTCAAATAAAATTTTTTTGCTAATGAAACTCATAGTAAAAAGTATTATTGCCGTGTCATGCATGTAATATCGTTCACGTAATAAACCATTGGAATTGGTTCATATATATTATTGTATTGAAATAATTTTGTCAACAGTATTAAATTTTTACTTGCTTTTCACGAAATTACTGCAATTCATGAAATAGGTAGAAAATACTTAAATACTAATTATACGCTCTCTTTCAATTTTTAAGTGTTGGCGGAGGATACGGCGGTGGACATGGATATGGTGGCGGGCACAGTGATATATACCATCATCACAATCACAATCACTATCACGTACATCCACAGCCTAGTTATGTCAATTATTATAATTCAGGTTGGGATCATTCGTCAGGATGGCAGGGCTGGTAAGTGCACCATATTTTAGTTATAACATCCGATCCTTTTTGTAAATAGCTTTTATACGTTTAAAAACAAGTAATTAAAACGAACGAGTATTTTCAATTTATTCAATTTATTTATTATTTATATATTTCAATAAATAACATATTTATATGTATTAAGCGTACATACCATTTTATCGTGAGTGAACTATATTTTAATCGCGATAACTTTTGTTACAGGGCCTAAAGATAGATCCAGACGATCAGCCATACGCTGGTTCACGCACGAAAGCAGTGGTGCATACAAAGAAAGTTTATTTTATTTCTTTGAATCCTAATGCTCAATTTTATATAGACTTCCTTTATACTTTGCCAAAAACAATGCATTAAAACGATACTACATTTTTATCACCTGATGTAACGTGTTGCATCGATAATTTTTATAAAAAAAGACGGACAGTTCCGTTATTTTTCTTTTGTATATGCGATAATAATTCCGTTAATTATAAATCTGGAAATACATCGCACACGCAAATGGACTTCTTGACCTTTCCCTTTATAAAATTATTATTACAGCATCCTTGATCGTTTGCTTTTTCCAACGGATGGCAATAAACAAAATCTGGAAGGACGGCGACAATGACTGAAGATAATACAATCAACGTATACCTCTTTAATATTCCACGCGAAGCAATATACATACAGACGGTGAAACTCTCGCTTGAAGTATGCGGTAGACGGACTACATCACTCATCCCTGATTATTGCCGGAGTACATATCGATTTTAATGCAGGAGTACTGTACTTTATCCATTTGAGTGTGACGTGGGACCGATTCTGTTTCGTACCGAAAACTATTATATTCAACGATAGATAACGAGAAAACACCCGGCATATAAAAATACGTATATACCCGATATTTAAAATGGATACGGTCGTTTACGAATATTTATCAGTTATTTATGCAATATAGTCAAACAGAAACGCTATCCTCGGTTATCTAATTTTTACTACAATCTTTAGAAATTGATTAGCTTCTATCCCAATCAAAGCTCCCTCTACCTTCTTTATGAAGAGATGCAAAAGTCGCGATGTATGAGTTTTCTTAGAAAGGTCATCCTGGAATAGCGAGTAACATGGTCGAACAAAGTGACGACTCTCAAACGGTCAAGAGCGATAGCGTTCCGCCCCTTGCTAGAAAATTCTCAACATATTTGGCAGATCCTTTACAATTCTATTATCGTGGCGAATCGTCTTCGTCTCGCTCGTAATATTTCATTCGCATCGCGTGTATGCGTGAGGCAATTGGCAGGAGGGAGAGGGCCACCACAAAAATTGACAAGTACCGTATTGTGCAATTCGCTTATTGAAAGGGAAGACGCGCGGTGACCATCGGCGTGTACGAGTGAACAGATTTCATCCGATGAATACGTAACGGCCGAAAGCTACGTGCGGGCGCTACGAGCGAGCATTTGCATCAAAACAGATCAATCATGAAAGTGTCCTCGAAAATTATTAAAAATTATTCCAAACCGTTCGTCCACCCCCAACGCAGTCGTCTCCGCTTAATGCACGCTGCACGAATACGATGAATAATATTATTTAACGTCCGTCATTATGTAATTGTTCTCGACAATGAAAGGGAACAAGAGTACTTGTCATCAAAACGTGGATACCGGATGACCTACGAGTAACTTTCCGTTGCCGTGGCAATCTATAAAATAAAGTAAATGAACGCTGAATATTTTTTTGTATTGTTTGAAAAGAAAAAAGGATGATAAGAGACAAACTTTGAGCTATCGTTCTGCACGGCTATTAGAGAAACATAAGGGTAGTTTAAGAATGTTCGAAGCGATATAATTACCGGCTTTCCAGGATTAGGCAATCAGAGTTTGACAAGCGTTGAATGTAAAAATGATGTAAATCGACTTCCTCCTTACGTGTTGGTACGTTGATTTTGAAATGGATATACACCTTTTTCCAGACCTTGTATTTGCAAGGTGCCGCGGCACTGGCGTACCCCGCCACGGTGCTACGTCTCTTGGCCACGGCTCACGTTGGGCTGTTAGTGAAATTTCGTGGCTCATCGTGTACACTTACGAAATCTTGGACACTCGTAGTCGCACGCTTTCTATGGATGTAACTATTGGACTTCTCTGTCGCCACTTTAGCCGACCCGATAATATCCCATAGAATTGCCGTTGTCGGTTCGTGCATCGGCAAGCAATGACGACAAAACGTATGACGCTTGCGGATCAATGACATTCACGGTTCATTGTGATTCAGTATTCATCGGAGAGTTCTTTCATCGTGAGACTGTGTGTGTCACACATTACGTGCATCATCTTCTACGTAACTGTAGTGCGACACGTGGAAAAAGTAAGCCAGGAGGGAAGCGCATCGTTTACATCCTTGATGGTTTCACGTACATTTCGCTAAATTCCAAAAGAAGCACACGAGACTTTTTCTTTGGCCTTTCTCTATTATGAGATGCTTTACAATGCATTATTCAATGACCGGTGAAAAATTTGCATTTTGCAAACGATCAAAAAAAACGTCGACGAGTATCTTACGAATAGTAACAAAATGTACAAAATCCATTCTTCTGCATTTTCCTGAACGTAATTTTGAGTGTCGGAAACTTCTCTTAGCGTGTATGCAAAAATGTACCTTTACTTGTGCACTGTTAAAAAAAGAAACTACAAAAATAGAAATTAACAATCATCCTTGAAACAGACACAAAGTTATGCTTAAATCATCAACTTAATAGCGTACATAAATATACGAATTAGTTATCAATATTTTTAGGACGTTTATAAAATTCTTGGATTTTGCAAAAGCGTATGTTCATAGAAGTATCTCCACAACTGATATTCCAATAAAATCCTTCTTTAAATTGAAAATGCTAGTCAAACATTTTTCTGTATCTGTCCGGATTACAGGCGATAGTAGCATTAGCACATTAAGCACGGGTGTAAAATAATTTTTTTTTTTTGCTAAGGGTTGCAAACTATTTTGGTACTATTAGAGAATTTATGAGCAGTGGCATTCATCAATGTTACCCCGATCAAAGTAGAGCAGCCAGTGAGGCATTAATGTTATGCCACGCCGTGCTTAACGTGTTAATTGACTATATCCCGCGGGTGTATGGTTCGCAAGCGTTCCCGCCTTCCTTGTCTCTTAAACTGCAATGCATAACGCCAATGGTCAAGCGCGGAATTACGTTTGCGCATTTGGTATGTCGACAGAAAGCGGAGGTAGGTAAGCTAGTATAAAATCGACCGAACCACCGATCCAAATCACACATCCAGCATTAACTACGGTGCGAAGTCATTGTAGATTTGGATCGGCTCGTATTTCATTCCAGGACGACACAAAGGAAAGGTAACGATCAGAGACAAAGTGATACACGTATCAGCGCTGTCTACGAATTTAACAACGATCTTCAATTACTGCAATATGAACAAATTGTTATTCTTTAAAGATTAATATAATTGCATCCTTTGCGAAAGTTGATAATCCTTCTAATACCATCCTATCCTATATAACATTTTATTTCGCACAACTAAGCTTCTCGCACTTGATTACGAATAAAGGTATACTATCTAGACATTTGATTCACTAATTAGAGGTTTAGTGTTGTAAAATAAATATTTAGTAATAAAACATTTAGTAACTGTTCAGAGTTCATGGAAAACATAATGAAAATTCGTATTACCAAGTTCGTATTTCGATATTAAAGGTACACAAGTACGTAGAAAATATAAATAAATCGTTGATTTTTTTCAGATGCAGTTCGCTACACTCACAATTATAGCCACGGCGTGTTTGGTATTGTGCGCCACGGCGGAAGAACTCACGAGGGAAAGGCAAGACGTATTGGGAGCTATAGGAAATCCCCAAATCGAACTTGAGCAGGACGAAAATGTAGGTCACGTACGGGAAAAGAGGACACTCTTCCTGAAGAAGAAGTTGCTTGGCGCTGGACTTTTGGGCTTTGGGCTTGGAATTGCCAAAGGGTAAACATTCGTTTCAATTTTCAGGAAGTAAAGCATCTTAGATCCCACTTGATATTATAAAGGCGTATAGCATTATAAACTCAATATTTGCATTAAAATATAATATGACCACGAACGTTTTTCCCGACATGCCCTTATGTGTTTGATTCAAACACGATGTGCGTCAGACTTGAATCATACACTATCGCATACTGCTTATAAAAAGCATTCGAGATATATCTTTTACGAACTATTTAACGCCACGCGTGTATGTCTGAATCGGTTACAGTGGTATTACATTATTTCCTACTTTTCGTATGATTTTATTATGAAAATTTTATACATTTTAGGTATAAGGCTGGATACTACTCAGCGCCCAATGTACACCACGTGTACTTGTCTCCTCCGCCACCAGCTGTGAAGTACGTGGAATACGTAGAAAAGCCCGTATACGTTGAAAGAGTTATTGAAAGGCACACCGGAGGTTTCAAACCGGTGCACGTCGAATACGAGCCGGCGACAGTGCCACAGAAAAATTTCTCGCCTGCGTACGGGTAATTATATTTTCATTTCTTTTCTATGAAGACACGCTACCGTCTAAAAACCTTGTCTTTCTCATATATCGGAATTATTGAAATATCTTACAAGCATATATTCCTCCTTATTGATTTATATTATATTATGTTGTATTGCCAATGTTTTATGTTACTATTGATCAACGTAAAGAATATTTATTAGGAAATCATATTCATAAAATCGCTAAGCTTTTGACAAAAATGCTTATTGATTTCTTTTACTTACAGAAAGTAAATTACCGTTATTTCGTTTTGTATTTAATTGGAGTTTAGTTAGTTTTACCGGAAATATAATAGTGTTCTTTAACTATTTATACACGCAACATTATAGTTATCTATAATATATTAGAGTGCTCTTGTCACGGTATTAATCGATTTATTAAGCGAATCTATGTGAAAAATGGTACAGTATACCTTTTCTTTGCAGTTCCTGGTGAACAACGTAGGACGAAGAAAAATATTTCCAAATGTCCCGGATGCATCAACAAATCTGTACAAGACGTTTTATCCGCACGATTCTTGATTTCATCATTCGTAAATTTATCATTACGAACGACATCTTGTTATCTAGAGCCATCGTAAATCGCTGAGAGACAATGTCTTGCATTCAGTATGAACGACTGTATATATATGCCTACCGCTGTAAATTTTTACAGAAAAATATTTAAACAATAATATACATACGTGGACATTAGTGAAATTTGTCTATTTTCATTTCATTCCCTCCTCCTATATATATATATTTAATTAAATGCTCACATGCCTCACTTCACATTAAATAACCACGAATGAAAAGGGTACAGTAATTCTATGGGGTTCAGCAAAACTTGGGATGGTGAATAAGCAAATGTAAATATTGTTTTCAAGCTTAAAATGGACGATAAGAGGGTGCAAGTAAAGTCATTTTATTGTCCATGGATTTCGTTCGTTTCATTGCTTTTTAAAAACGCTGCACATCCTGTCCAATCGATTGACAAATACAAGTGTGGACTGCGCTAAAGGAAGTGTAGTCTACGTACACCTATTTATCCCACGTTATATATAAATTTAACAGTCAGTACATTCGCATCAATATTTGCGCCGTTAAAAATGTCTTCGATCAGTCACGTATAACATTATTTATGAAACATATAAATCTTGGTTTGCACTTTTCGATCGATTAATGCAATCCTCGACACGGCATCGTAGCACTTAATTATCATCCGTACAGTCATCCTTTTCATCCCCTTTTACGATCGAAAAGCAGATAGATAAGGATACAGATGCAATTGGTCGAGCACTCTTAATCCAATACTGTTTGCAGATGAGAACACGCGTGCTCTTCGTTAAGAATATCGATTTTCGTGTTTTATGAAATTGTCTTTCGATTATCCAACCACATTGCGAGGTTTTTGTAACAACCAACCTGTGAACTCAGTTTTTCAACGACAAAGAGATATATAAAAGGATTAAAGGACGAGGATTGGTTCGTTTCCACTAAATCTCTATCTTTTGTATAGTTCGTCGGTAAACGTTACGCTAATGTGCAACATTTAACTTAACTTTCCACAATACTGATTGTTAACGTTAAAGGTACATTTTTCATTTTTATGGAAAATCGTACGACGGTAGCTTACAGGCATAGGTATTAAAATGATATAACACATGCATGCATGTAACGTGCAGAGTACTATGCATGAAGTTACATATATATGCATAAGTTTGAGAAAAAATCCAGAACCACTGACGTCCATTAACATGCATATCTATCGCACTGTAATTTGACCGCATAGAATTCTCGTGTGTTTTTTCCCCTGTCAGTGAATTCTAAACGTCAGAGGCTTTAATGCCGACTAGATTTTACACGTAAATAAACGAAATGTACACAACTATCCAAAAATCTCTGGACGCTTACACATTTGGAAATACATCCTGAATATATAGCAAATATGATTTTCCTCATTACTTATCACGTTATATTGCAAATGTTTTGCTGTTATTAAATAACATAATGAATATTCATTAATGAACGATGTTGACAATATTTACTAGTGCTAACATTGAAACGCTATTTATGTGAGTTCGTACAGTGTTTATATATTTGTGGATAGTAGTGTACGTTTCGATTGGATGGAAATAGTATTGATAACAGTACAGGCGCATATTGGATGCAAACACCATTGTATCGCTTGACATTCCTCAACGATATGCATGTAGCTGTATGCATGCATGCAACACTTTACCGCCGTGTAAACGCGTACTTGATTCTTTCACGAATTCCACTCGTAAATTTAAGGAACAATTAATTTCATCAAAAAGTTATCTTTCATAATATACATTGCTTGCAGATATTAGTAATACGCTTCTTTACAAATCTCGTCAAATAGCCGTATTTGTAGTTTTTTGCTATCCTCCTGGCGGTAATGTGTACAGTTTATCCTTTATAATCTACTACGAATTTTAATAAAATGTATTAAATGTTACTTAATATTATTTTCAACGTAACGCTAAGCAGCGTTATAAGCAATATTGTATATAGATATATTGTTCTAATATTAACGTCTGGCAAAAGCCTTGCTATTAGAACCGATATATGAGAGTAATCCATCGAGAAAATCGATCATCATATATCATCGGTATGCTGTCTTGAACAAAATTTGGGGTAACATGTTTTCGCATAAAACTAGTAGTTGTAACCTTTATATTAAAAAAATATGTGTTTAAAAAATTATTAATACTCTGCAGATAAAACGGACATGTAAAATAAAGCCACCTCCCGTGAAGAAACACCGGCCTTTTTCTACTGAGCTTATTTTTTAAATAAATATATCTGACTTCTTATTTACAGGATTCACTAACTCACGATAAAGCATTTAAGTTAATCGATCGTATTATTGAGCATGATTACCCGAAAAAATTATTTCTTTTATTTGTACATAAATTGTAGTTATTGTGCGCCAGAGAAAGTAGTGAGTACATAATGGTGTGCATCTAATTGTACAGTTTATGCTACATATACTCAATGTACAATATTATAGTACGAATAAGTCCATACTATAAGTGTAAGCAATATGATATTACGATGAATGTTTTGCTTTAGGATATGAAAGGTTCGATTCTCCTTTAGAGCGAAACCTGTTTCGTCAACGTCCCGAATAACGCATATGTCGATTTTTATCGTCAATACCTCGGCCCAATGTGAATTTTATTTGCATATTCTAAGTACACCGAAAATGTAGTTTGATATCGTGGAACATAATGCAGGTAAGGTGAGACTAATAGCATTGAGAGTTACAAGTCGACAGTTTTCACAATGAATAACTCTTTAGTTTACGTTAGTACACCAGTTGAACTTACATACTGTAATGTGTATCGTTTTTTTTTGTCCACGCAGAGCGGCGATAACGAGGTCGAAAATTAAAAATTTGGCACAATTACACACACATATTTATATACACAACGTTCTGTCCCGCATCTCAACCGCGTATTGTTTGTCGAAATTGTTTATCGATCTGACGATAACTTCCTCTCGCAAGAATGCATTCACTTTTGCATAATGTGCTGTGGGGATTGTCATTCGCGATAACAGGTGTATCTCTAAATACGCGTAACTTACTTAGTAACTATTGTGTCTTGGGAGATTAATCGCGAGGCGGTAACTTCGCGATTCCTGCCGTTCACGGTGATTCGAATCCTTGACGATCGGTTTAACGTCTTACGCAAGCGACCTTTTTGTACAGCGCTTTTCATATTTTCGCATAATATGCTCGAAGTACAATAGAATGAATTCTTTGGAAATGTAAATCATACTGTGCGACTAAAACAAAAATGTAATCAAATGCAAACGCATCGGAAGGAATTTTTTTTATCTACTTAAGGTATCGATCTTCGCGAAATATCAGTATTGTAACATAAACATTAATAATACAATAATCGTTACGGACAATCCAAGAACATTGGCCAAATGTACATTATACATGAATCATCCTTATTACGGCATTTGCTTATTATCACTTTGTCCCAGGGATATATAACGCGTCGCATTATCATTCAGAACTGGATCGCAGGTACGACACAAGGTTCGCTTTACACAAACTGATTGTGCAGGGGCGACAATCGCGAAATCATTAGGCCGGAAAACGTACAGTAGGCGAGTAAGCTACGCGATTTCGGTATCGCGCTCTCTCCTTGCGCATCCATCTTTTTCTTGCATTCACCTCTTATCCCTTCCACCCTCACTGATGCATTTAAATATCGGTACAACATTACCCACGTTCAACGTACAAATTTTGCGATTGTCTCCACACCTGGATTTACATGCGTAACTCTACGAAGGTAAACCCACAGGTACACATATATCCGAGAGGAATATTAAACCTACGTATTGATGTTTCAACCGTTGATATTGAGGTACATACAAAATAAGAGAGTACAGATCGTGACACGTAATGCAAAATACATTCATATATTATTCTTAAGACTCATTTACAGGATTGTATCTGAATTCGAAGTCTCGTGACAGGTTCGTATCTTTTTTCGCGCAGTGATAGAATCGTAACACGGCTCGATATTTTAGACAAATCGCTGGCCTAAACCGAGCGACGGCGCTCCTTCTTTCCTTCATTTTTATTCATTTGTACACGTAACGCGATAAAACAGTAAGGGCAACTCTACAACGCTGGATTTACAATCTAAACGTGAGACTTTTAAAAATAACGATTCTTCCTTATCCCCCTTTTGATTTTCCGTTGCATTCGTAGATTTCGCTTCAATTTGGTGGATAATTGTTAAAAGGCATCGCTCAGCGTAGCGAGAGGGACTCCACGGAGAGAGAAACCGAGGCAGCGTGTCGATAATTTTGAAGAACGGGACCTGGCGTCGATGGAACCTCCTCGATTCGTTCCAAATCGTTCGCTGCACCGGCGCTGTTTTGTTTGTAAAGCCGCGGTGTCGCTCTCTGGCTCTGCGTCTCAGCAATCCCGATGTTTACAGGCTCATCGGCCCGATCCAAGCTAAACTGTCTCTTCAGTAAACGACAACCCGGACCTCTCCCTGAAATCAGTGCATTAGCATCGAATTGGTACAAACGAAGATCTGTGATCGTTATACCAATACGGAAACCATTAACACGATCGGACTAATTCATGTATAACGTTCTTTTTATAAGATTCTTGGAGAAATACATTTACCCGAACGGTATTATCGTTATAACATATTTCAAGTATCTCGTAAAACGAACAGTGAGTAAACATTTCGCTAGGAATACCGTCTCTCTAAAACACCTCGACAAAAGTCCCAAAATATAAGCCCAGGTAATACCAGCTTACGATTAATCTTGGGAACGAGAGGCGAAATTCGCGCAACAGGTGTGACACGAACGACGCGAAGTTACCAGGAAATCCATCCGCTCGGAGGATGCATCGATCCGTTCTCACTCTCCAGGAATAAAGTATACTTGCCATAATGCTCGTTCGGCGAGAGGCACCTGTAGTGATTGTAGGGTGTACTCAGGTCGTTCTCGTCGATGCAGCCGCCTATTCTGCGGTGCCGAGTCGAGGGTGGCGGCCTATACGGCAGCGTGGCCGTGCTGGTGATCGAGGTCAATGAACTCGTAGAAGCGCCGAGGAGAGCCGCCGCCACTTCGGTTCCGGATATCGAGGACGTGCCCAGCGACATGTGCGTGTCGCCCGATGGGCTCTTCGTCACTATCACATTGCCGTACTCGTTCGTCTTCGCCGCCTCCCTCACGGTTAGCATTTCTGCGAACTCGTTGGACGTTTTTAGAGAGTAGCTCGGCGTGAGGATCCTCTCGTCGTGCACGGACACCGCTACCCTCCTGGTGCGGATCCTCTCCGGGGGAACAATGTCGCTGGCAATGTTGTCGGCGCTTTCCCCGGCACCGTTAACTATACCGTTCACGGCCTCCGGCTCCGTCGTCGTATCCTTGCTGATAGTCTCGCCGCGGTTCAGGATTGCGGATTCGATGCTCTCCACGCTCTGCAGGCTCTCGATTATCAGGCTCTCGTCCATCCTTTGAGAATGGAAACGATGGATTGCTCGTGTCGGTGGGAAATGTGACGTGAGAGAGAGAGAGAGAGAGAAGAATTACAGCGAGACTTTGGATATTGCGATGTTTTCGAAATTGATCGTATATCGATATTCCTTGATTCCTCGTGTAGTAGGGTTAAACAATTTTATTTGCGCTTTATATTCGATTATATCTTCTTTTCTGTTGGGAATATATGGCGGACGAACGATGGGAATTTTTTAAGGTGAATTTTTGATGGATGCTCGATGGTACTTTGGGTTTAGCTTAAAATACATGGAGGGTGATCGAAGGAATTTCATGAAGGTGCATTCCTGCGAGTCAGGAATAGAATATTTGGGGTGGGGATTATGGTGGGGCATCGATGGTAAAGGAACGCTATGTCAAAGGGCTGAAGATAATATCATCTTCAAAATGATCCTTGCGTGGACTTACCCATGGTTCTCCCTGGAGATGGCGGCAGTAGGGCAACAGATAAAAGCATTAAAAATCTGAAAAGCAAATAGCTCAAATGAAGATCTACCAGATCGGAGGTGTACGAATGTATGCAATGGGATTTACCGCGGGCCAATGAAATTCTTTCTACCGTTTACCACGTAACCCAGCAAACATGCATGATGATCGTGCTCCAGAATTCAGCGCGAAGAAATTTAGTACATATTTAGAAACTGAAAGTTTTTCGTTCTAAATTCACATTTTACGATGGTTATTTCCGAATAACAGCTGCACCAAAGGCTGCAATTATTAAAAGGTCGACTATTTTCCACAATTGTGCGTAGCCTAATAACGCGTATTTTTCTCAGAATTTGCTCGATATCTACAACAGCAATAACAAGTATGCGCGTAGAAGGCACAAACCCTCTTACACTGGTTAATTTAATTGAAATCGACGAAGAGCATAGCCAATGCTCTGCTTGTAAGTCTGAAAACCGTGATATGGATACGGAGTCAATGGGTATGGATCAAACGTATACATCTTTCAAGTGCAATACTGAAAACAAAGAGAGCAAAAAATGAACGTAGAGAATCAATCTACACACTGCTAGGACTTTTCATAACTTACCCGAGATGCGGCGGCGTCGGCAGCTCCTTGTCGAAGCCCTGTTTTCCTAGCAGCCAATAGGTCGGCATTTTCCCCTTTCCCTTGACGTCTGTACGGCCGCGATACTCGATGTGATAACCGCCGACTTGCGTCAAACGATCTCTGGTCACCTGACTGAGGTGTATCCGCCACGGGGCCCCGGTTGATTCCATTCTGGACGCGGTGTTTACCGTATCACCGAAAAGGCAGTATCTCGGCATTGTTAGTCCGACCACTCCAGCGCAGCACGGACCTATCGAAAAAAAAAACAAATAAAACGAATGCTAATTGGTATTTATGAAGATATCGCGATGTCTTATCCATTACGCAGGATATCTTTATTTACCATAATCTTTTTTTTTAGTATTTGGCACATTCTTTAATTTACTGGAGGATGAGATTTAAGAAATGATCTAAGATGTGTGAAGAAAACTGGATTTTTAAGTGACAAGGTATATGTTTATCGGTGTGATTATTACAAATCGCAGGCCCTGTCGAAGGACTATAAGAGCTATCTTTGAGGCGTTGTAAGAATTCAAAATATTTGGTATACTTAACCGGTATGAAGACCGATTCTCAGTCTAAGCTGCGTTTTTGGGAGATGTCTTAGTTTAAACTTTCCGCTTTGGTGGAGCAGATCGAGTGCCATCGTCGCAATCTGCGAGGCATGATCGGGTATTCTGACCGGGCAACCACCGACGACCATGTATGCGTCACCGATGGTTTCTACCTGTGACATTAAAGCCGATTATTAATTCTTTAAGCCTTGAAATACGTGACTACTCATTATGCGCTACGCTTCATAATATGCTGACATAAATATTCCGAAGTGATTCATAAAGAATATTATCATATGTTGTCGAGTGAATATATTAAGTAATTGAAAGATAATAAAAATTATAAAATTTCACTAAAATAGAACAACATTTCAATATATTATTTTGTCTTTCGTTCATAAATCCATATTAAGTGGAATAAAGAATTATCGTTGCGTTACCTTGTACACCGTGTATGCGTTGATCGTTGCGTCGAAACAGGTGTACAAATCGTTGAGGAGATCGACTACTTGAAAGGGTGTCGAATGGGCGGAAATGGTTGTAAAGCCAACGATGTCCGAAAAGTAAATCGTAACCTCGCGGAATTCTTCGGGATCGACTGGCATACCCAATTTTAGCTTCTCTGCAACCGAACTGAAAGGACACGTCAATTTCGTCCTCGTATTTACAAGTTACAGATTTCCTTGTTATATTCAAGGATGTGAAATTTTCCAATCTACCTGGGCAACATTCTGTTCAATAATTGTTCCGTCTTTTTTTTCTCCATGTCCAATTGCTCTGTACGCTCTCGTATCAATTCCTCCAAGTTATTTGAATATTTCTCCAACATTTGAAACATCGTGTCGACGAAGTTTACTTTCCTGTGTTTAAAAAAGTCATTCGCGTGTTTAGTAATTGTTTTATCGTTACTTAATAGAACTACGATATTAGAGGACGAAAAGTACTGCTACATAACATCGAGCAATAGTATTTTGTCGTGATTAATCCAAATATAAAATCAAGATGCATTGATATTATCGTGTTTTATTTACATAAAAATCCATACAATAAAAATTCATTTTGAATATTACGATCGTTTGCTATCATATTCACGGAGACTTACCTTCCGTGATTTAATTTCTTAAAAAGATCGTGAACATCGTCAAAGTCCGGTCTCATGTCGGGCGCCTCTGCCCAACATTGACGCATGATATTTATTGCTTCTGGCGGAGCAGCACCTTTGCTGACTGATGGTCGGATGAGTGGCGGTGGTTTCATCACTTTCTCAATTATGTCTGCGTCATCGGATAGATATCATTTTTTTATCAAGCCCCTCGACGAAAATTGTGACCGTTTCAAGTAAAAAGAAGTAGAAGCGGATATGAATACGAATAAGTGCACTGCAGAAATACTCTACATAAAAAATGGACACAGTCGTAGAACACATTTTCGTACCTTCGGGTGATAACGCGAGCATACAAAACGGTTCTCCTCGAACGACAACTTCTTGCATGATGATACCGAAACTGTACACATCCGCTGGTTGCGTTCCCTTTTTACGGAGACTCGAATGCCTAAGTAATTCCGGCGCGGTCCACAGCAGGTCTGGATAATAATAGGGATGAGCAAGAATGTACCTTTTGAGCGTTGGAAATGTTACACAGTAACAAAGTGTTACGCATAACTCAAGTTTAGGTATAACAAATACAAATACACATCCGATTCATTGCACTATAAGGAATAAATCTCTGTTTAATTATCGTGCGTTCATTTGGCAGAGAGTAACATGGGGAAACAGAATGGGCTGTATTATAGGAGAGAACAGGAGGTGCAGAGAACAATAAACGATCAGTGGGAGAGCCATTGGCTTTACTTTACCTCGCGCAGTTTTTGCGGGGGGAACGATATTTTGCGCTTCGTAAAAAGCCGGCAATCCGTAATCCGTGACCTTAAGGACCCATCGCGCGTCGATGACGCAATTCCTCGAAGTAAGATAGCCGTGTACCCGAATCGGCGTCCCGTGCAAATATCTCATACCCTTTGAGAAGTAAACGACATTATTATCCTCATTACAAATATCATTCCACGATCGTTAAGATCGTCTTTTGTAACGCTTAAACGCGCAAAGTTGGAAGATCGATCGTTCCTTCTCAAATCTCTTAGTGTGTAAGCCGATCGTATGACCGATAGAATCAGCGCAGAGGATAATTCCCTGTTATTTACCCGTACAAGGTCCGTGAGCAAGGATAATCTGAAGGACCAATCGAGCTTAATCTCGTCCTGCACAAGTACATCTTCCAAGGATCCTCTTGAACAATACTCATAAACCAGGCAGGGCCTAGCGGGCTCGTTAAGACATCCGATAAAGGGATTAAGGTTTTCGTGACGGAGGCCGTGCATCTATGGATCGTCAATAGAATTATGAGCGAGTGGCAGACGCGAATTATGAAGAAATAGCCTTAAAAGCCGTTCCTCGATAGAATGAGTATGTAGTGTTATTACCGTTACCAGTACATCCATGGCTTTATTTTTAACTTCAAATGTACTTTGGCAACATAATTCCTTCAGTTGCACCAAATCACCCTGTTGGAAAATAATACGATATTTATTATTGCAATAAGCCATCTTGAATATCCTGCGCTGAATGTAGATATTAGTGATTATGATATACATAAACAATGGAAGGTTTATAACATATTCCTCTTAAGATTTAATAAAACTCTTTACAACTTTGCATTGAACTTTTAAATAAAACTGAAGATGCTTTTAATTTTTGTAAGCGAGTTTTCACGCGGAATGAGTTATCTGCTTATATTGTTAATGTTTAATTATACTCACATTATACCTAGCCCGTGGATCTTTGAAGAGAGTGTGACGGGTCAGATTTCCGGTACTCGTTTGAAGGTAAGGTCTGAGGGAACTCACGCTACCCAATTGAAGGAGATCCGGCTTATCCACCTCTGGGCCACCGAATTCTTGCAATTGTTGTAACCAGCAACACAACATCGCCTCGATACCTTCGTCTACCTAAGAGTATGCGTTGGTTATTTTAATAATGGCTGATTAAACATCTCAATGTTCTTAAACCTTTTCAATAGTATTATTTTCTACGATAAAAACATATTTTGTGAAAGTAAGAAATTATTGCTCCTATTAAAGCAAAAACTTACATGTAAAATCGAAATACGATGTATTTACAGTAATGATCGTAAAGTCACAATCTAGTAAGAGGATTGGCATTAAAAATACAATCGTCACTCACCGTCCTCGAATCTACCTGAGGCACTTGAGGAAACACGAAGTCCGAAGTGGTCAAAATGATCTTATAGGGGCCTTTCGACATCCTTCTTTTCAGCAGATGTTTCCTGCAACGTATCTTTATTTTCGATTCACGCCTAACAAAAATTGATCACACAAGAAGTTCCTCTATTGGCACTTTTGCTTAAGACAAAGAAATAAGAGCAGCGGGAATAAAAGCTATGTTGACGAAACAATACATATTTAAGAACAAGAAAAAGCCATAAATGTAATATTGAGGGAACTACACATATAAGGTATACGTTATCTCATCGCCATTTATCACGTCTTTTGCAAAACATCAAGATCATGAATACGATTGATGTGTAAGCAACAATTTGATGTTAAAAAATTATTTGTTACCGGACTAGGATCGCGATGGCTATTGTCACCAGTGTAAGTAGCAGCGATCCCAGAATAATAGCTATGATATGTGTAGTACGAAAGGCAAATTCCTCCACACCGTCCTCTAAAGAAATTGATAAATTCCATTATGCCCTGACACACAGGAGTTAGAGGAGCTAGATGATGATTTTGAATCGTTCGAATTGAAAAAAGTAAATGCACATGATCGTCGCGAGTGTGAACTTTCGAATTCGTGATGCCTACTAAAAAAAAAAGAAGTATCTCGGGAGAAGAATGACAAAAGAATATTTGATGATGTTTTCACGTAACAGAGACATGGTGCCAAAGTGGAATAGGCTCGAAACATCGTTATTGTAATCCGATTCTTTTTATATCGAATAATATAAATTCGATGATCAACAAAGCACGATGAAAAGCTGAAAGGAATTTGGAGAGTGCTCTTTTTTCATTTATCCGCAATTTTGAGACTTGGACGTTTCCAATTCAGCCACTTCCACTGTCGAATGAAACTGTACGTGAGGCAGTATTTAATAACAACACGAATCGACTCTCACCGGAACAATTGCCGTCCACGTCGCATATCGGAAGATCAGGGCCCTCCGCGTGGTGAAACGCAATAGCATTTGTCGTTAGCTTTCGAATCAGCAGCTGTTCGTTCTGTTCCTCAACGATCATAATCGGCTTCCAATCGTTGCCTCGCCAGTCCATCAGGACGTACGTATACATTTTATTATTGTAGGAATTAATGCTACCGTTATCATGCGTCAAGATGGTCAAGCTCTCGTTTAGGCGATCTAACAATGTCGGCATCTCGTAATCCTCAGTGCCGCTATATATTTTTTGTATGTCGTATCTACGAGAAAACAGCGTTGTAAATGTTCGGGTCGATACTTTTACGAACAAGTACTTAAGCCGTGTTGTTAGTCACGATAGACTATGGATTGAAAAATCCTCATAACGCAGTAAGAGTGATATATCGCAATACAATTCTGGAACTTGCCCAGTCTGATAATACAAGTTTGTTAAATGTGAAAGAATAAGGATACAATCGTGAGATGTGCCAAAAATATACGATACCAAAGCATTTGTATCCTTACCTTTGATCCAAAGGCGTAACCGCCAGTAAATTGTCCATCGTAGAGCTACTAAGAGTCTTCGGCGGTACGAATTGTCGTAACGGATAAATCTCCCCCTCCGCATTACTCGATGAGCTCACGTTGGAATACACGAGGGACACGTTTGAGGTAGTGAAATTGGAAGACATTGTGTTCGCAAGCGGAATCGGAATCGGCGAACCGAGTGAGAAAATCGAGGAATTGCTCCTAGGAAGAAAGAGGTCATTGTCTTCCGTGTGAATCATGACGATTACGGATTTCGCCGCGTGGCTTTGCCGTGCAATATCTAATTCGGCCAGAATACGACTCGTCGATTCGTCGACCACAGGTAGGCAGAGTACCGTAGCTGCAAACGATGAGGAAATTCAATATCGATTACAATACGAGAAAGAGATTGACAGAAAAAGATGAGTTCAAAAAAGGAGGATAACGAATAAACAAGGAAAGTATTATATAAAAAACATGATCTATCAATAAATTAACTGCCTACTTAATCATCTCTTATTTTATTTGACGCGTAGTCAGCTACTTCTGCATTTATATTTTATACGCTAAAGGTCTTCTCACGTGAATACGTAAATAAATTATGCAGCCGAGCCCCGGCATTGTCGTGGAGCATAACGATTGGAAAATATCGATCATGCACCGATATCAGTGGTGCACTTTCAATGGGCTCCATCAAACACTTCATTTGCACCACAGTTTTTTAATAAACGATTTATGTACACGCAAGAAATAGTTCAGACGTGGCAAAACATGCCGTAAAATACGCCAGACAAGGTAGAAAAATGGGGAGCAAGCAGAGATAGCGTACGACGTAAAATGGCCGGTATATTGTTAGCTTCTTATACTTGAATATTTTCCACGTAACTCTGAAAGCTCGAGCGTGATACAAAGGTACTTTAAATACCTAATAAGAATATTTACTCACCTCTGCGATACACACTGTGCATCACCTCTAGATTCTTATGTATCTCCTCGGCGGGTGCACGATGTGGTAGTATTATGTGATATCGTAAAACAACCTTAATATCTCGTAGCGCATCAATTACCGCTCTATCTAAGCTCGACCATGGCTCCCGATCTGTACAATAGAAACTTTGTCCCTACATTCGTTTATCAGAGTCGTAATCTATGCCCAACATACGCAGTATGTACAAAGGAATGAGGACAGCACCATATTTAACCAAAGATCCAAAAATCCTCACACATACCTGTTCGTGGATATCATTGAAATAGTAGATCTACGAGTTATTTTGGTGCTTTTAAATTCTATCGTTTAATAACTCAGATTTAAAGTTAAATAACTCTCTATTATTTGGAAAATTACTTAATAAGCTATCTGATATCATTTTCCTTGGTGTCCGCATAGTTATAGACGGTAAGGTACTTTTACACTTTTGCACGGACAAAAAAATTAGAATTCTCATTTTCTATGCAATTTCACGTTCCTTTGTCCGAGTGCAATTTGCCGATGAAATAGTGCCTCTCTCGGTACTTATTACATCATTATTGCACGGTAAATTTACGAGTCTAATCTATCGCCCCTTGTCTGACTCAACACCGACCGTACTACTTAAAAGTCACAAAACGTTTATAGGCTTCCTTGTCGGGCACAGATTGACGTCATAATCACACAGGGACGTTGAAAGTGTTTCTTAACGCTAGAACTACAACGCATCTGGTTATATTAGATACAGCTTAATATAAATATGTGAATAAAATAAAAAATTCAAATATATTCACTAAATCAAGTAGATGCCGCAAGAAAATAGACGGAAAATTTTATAAAAATACAGATTCATAAATTTAAACGATAGAAACAGTTAATGCGAAAGAAATTATTTTTGAGTTTCATAGTTCTATTGTTAACATAAATATAATCGCCTCTTACCCGTGCCTATAACGACAGCCGTTTTCCACTTTAAATGAAAAAACATTTCTGCCACTGCCTTTGCCGTCGATGGAAACGAAGGTGTCAGTCGTATAATCGACGACGAATCTTCATCTTTCACATCTTTCTAAAATAAACGTTATTATGATGGACACTGCGCGTTATTGTCTTTCGAAAGAAAAAGGATTTCTATCCGTTGAAGGCACGTAGAAAGAAAGTATACGACGTTTGAGGGTCCGAGATATTAGAGCGGATACGTCAAAGCGTTTAAAACTTTTTCGAAGAATGATCGATAAAAGTCCGCAAAATGACGGCATCGAAGTAAATACAGTCATCGAACAGTTTTCCAAACGTTCTGTAACTCTTCTCTCTCTTACGCTAAATATTATATATCTTTCTATCGAAAAAACGCTTCTAAAAAATCCTTTTAAACGCCATGAGTTTTGTAAAGTTTAAATCCAATATATGTTATCATCTGAGTTAAGTAGCAGAGAATTACTAAAATCCCTTGAACCGCGAAGACCTATCAAGTAATAGCTTCGCAATGGCCATTTTTATTCCTTCAATTGTAGTATTGCAAAATGGACAAACCGTGCAATGGTAATGAGAACATCGAGGGCATGCAAAAATCTGTACCGGACATGCCTGCACGACTTACCAGTGGACATGTCCAAGTGAGTAATGGTTTCATCCAAAGATGGGCGAGTTTTGCCGCTATATCGCACGTTTGAGAATCCAGCGCGGCTATCAGAGCTTTTGTCCGCGTTTGTCCCAATACATGAAGCAGCGTGTCGAGACCCCAGGTTTGCGATTCGCACGTGACTGCAAGAAGCTTTCTTTCTTTCTCGATCGATTCGCAATATTGAATATGTCCATCATGCAACATTCATATACCGTGCATTGCAGATGTGACAGCTATATAAATCGTCAGATCTCCGATTTTATCGATGTTTATTAATAATCTATTTTGCGCGAGCGTACGGAGTGTGACAGCTACTTTGTTTAAAATGCCATCGATTTTCTATAATGCACATAATGCAATTATGATCGAAACCGATGGCCATAATGTTGGGCATACACACTATTACAAGTAATAACCCATCGTAATTGAGTTCCTTGTAAAATAACTCGCAACAGAGCATACGCCCTAGCAAGTAAGCGGAAGGTTGATAGAATAAAATGCGCTTTTTATAATCCAAATAACCGAACGCGTATAGGAATCCTCTATACCGAGCATTCGTATTTGATTTAGTACCGCTACAAATGGCTTGGTAAAGTGGTAGAACTACACGTATAAGAGCAAAGTTAAACATGAAATATGGCGTTCTAGTCCGACATAGGTACAGCATTCTGTCCGTAGTATATGAAATATTTATAAAAACGCAAACCACATTTACGTTATATGTTACATCAAAACCCATTCATCCTTTTATTCATTTTCAAATGAACACTTTTATTTGTAAAATTCGACGTATAACGCTTGGCACGAAAATGCTTTTGACGCGTATAAAATCACAGCGAATATCTAATGTGGCATTCTATCGAGGTACAGGTACACCATTACATATATGATACATCAAATATTTAGAAGAATATAAACTACAGTCATCCCGTGTGCTACGTTAAATTCGATGCACCTTTACTTTCATTTGCAAAGGTATACTTTTATTGACCAACCGTTATGCAAAGTAATCCCGTTATGCGAACTTCTACATATAACATTCTATATGTAAAACACAATATTCAAACTAAGAATGTGAACCACAGTTCTGTCACGCCCCACTTTAAATCCCATATACCTTCAGATTCATTTTTAACTGGATCCTCTTATCCTTCAAATGCTCCTCGTGATATTTATTAACACTCATAACATGCAAGTAACTTTAAAGTACTTACGCGATGTCGGCATTACGCAGACCGAGATGTTCATTGCTGAACCGTCAAAGAACTCTTGGATCTCGGTAACGTTAAGCTCCTCTTCGCATTGCTCGCGCAAAAATACCACAACGTCGGCCTCGAGCGTAAGGTCCTCTCGTGCTGTTCTCGGAGGATAGGGCGTACAGGCAGTTGGTTTGGCGTCAGGGAGCAGAAAACATCCAGATAGGATCGCGATCGAGATCAACGACCAGAGTCGATGGAGACAATTCCCGGCCATGGGCCTGCGACCCTTACCGCCACTACCACTACTGCACTACAGAGATATTAACACGGTGCCATTCACCGTTGACAGTGCATTTGTCTGATCACCTGCAAACCACCTTACTTATAGTACCACCCTCGATGCACGATCAAATTATCCGTTACTAATCTCGTTAAAATTACAAACTCGCCACACGTACTTGAGTAATTCCATGCAAGGCGATGCGAGGATGGAAACGTCACCGATACTATTCCACGTTCGATGCAATGAACGCATAATATCCAACAATTACGAGAAAACTCGCACTGGTACCGACACATCTATAAGGGAGAATGTTTCGTCTGTAATACGAGGATACGGTTGAATTAAATGTACAGTTTCGCAAGTGAATCGACGAGGAGATTATTTTTTGCGCTTGAATATACTTGGTGGAAAGTCGAAGATCAATATAATTACATGGGTTTGCGTATTCGATGCTCTTGGCAACGGCTATGAAAACGCTTTCAGCGCGAGGTTAATCCTCGCCGCACGACTATGGATACTGGTCGTCATTGTTAGTACGGAGCAGGTGCTCATCGATAGACGACCAACCATTTTGAGCAAGGCCTTCACCATGCAAATTTAGTATCAAATCATTAGTACATTGCATAATTTGCATGTATAACATTTCGATACAATTTGCCCGACGCGTTTATCATATTACTACTTTCTTTGCAGTCTATCTCGCTCCAGGTTCTTGAAGCATGATTGATATCGCAAGCTCTGCGATAACTCTCTGCGAGAGACTATGTTTGCCTTCATTGTTAGTACAGAGCAAGCGCTTATCGAAAACTAGTAACCATTTCGAACTAGGACTCTACAACGCAATTTCAATATCGAGCAATTACTTAGTACGTTGCATAATTTGTACATATATGTCATACGAGTGCAACTTATACGATGCATTTATCATAATACTATTTTACTACTTTCTTTGAATTCTATCTCATTCCAATTACATGTTGGCGTTAAATGTATCGGTGAAACTCGTTTGACGCTTTCGTCGTATTACTATTTTCTTCGCAATCCATCTCATTCCGAGTACCCAATACGTCACATATTTAGCATAAATATATAGTATTCTCGTGCAACCTTTCTGACAAATTTCTCGTATCATTACTTCATTTGCGATATACCTTATGCAATGTCTCCAACTCGACGTCGCTGACACTTTTTAAACAAGATCCATAGAGGCCGATTTGACGAAAGTCGTGTTAATGAATAAGAAAAAGCAACCGTCCGGGAAAAGTATGTAGGTACCTGCGTAATATTGTACTTACGCGTTGACAGAGAGCACTTTCGCCTCGCGGATTTATAAAACGTGCAGTTTTCGCTTCATTATCCTCAACGATGATGAGAGCTTGTAAACAGCTTTAATTAAACTCTCAACGACTATAGTGGACGTGTGAGAGGCAAAGCTGGACGTCAACGAGAAATCGGAAAGTTCAAAATTAATTCGCCTGCGTGAGCGTACTCCTATCCAACGTAACCATCTTACCAAGATATTCTCATGCAATGTATGTACTGCACTTTGAATTGCACCGATTTAAAGGATCAGGGTGAATAACGCTCATCGATCGCACTCACTACCCATTACTCGCGATACAAGTCTCGTTTGTATACCGAACACATCGTAAAGGGGAAGTCGTGTCTTGCGAAAAAATATAGCTTTTTTTAGAAAAAGCTTCTCTCTTACCGAATCACTTGCCGTACATTATAGGCAAACGTAACTGCTGCTAAAATAACTGGCCTCGTTAAAATACGGGCCGCCCGCGAAATCGTTATCTATTGAACGTATCAATGCTCTCTGCCTATGTGTTGCAGGATCCCGAAAACCTATAACGGTGCGAATAAATCATAACGATGATGCGACCGCTGTACCTTGCGCGCAAACGTAACTCTTGCTAAAGGGATTGCCCTCGTTAAAAGATGGGCCGTTTGTAAAATCGCTATCCACTCTTCGTATCCAATACCTTCTATCTATGTGTTACGCGATCCTAAAAACCTCTATATAAAACCCTACAGTTGTATAAATTCACCCGATGGATGGTGTGTTCGTTTTGAGAAGAATACAAAAGGATTTAGCGATCGGAGAGAACGTTGGATTATATCAGCATAGAGACAGCGTAACGCAATGCTTCGTTCGTAACATTTGAGAAAACAACCTAAAGGTATCGTAAATGAATAAGCATGCAATACGAACGACGATCAGCCCGTAAAACTCTCGCGTAACGCACTATTGGCCTTAGTTCGCAAAGCTTAAACCGTACATCGGCGCGAGTGCGCAGCCTTCCGAGTGGATGAGGAAACAAATAACAGATACGACAATCCAAAGTATATTGAATCGCATAAAACGAAACGTCTCCGCTGTTTTCGAGAAAATCGTGACTAACCCCCGATGGAGGGAGTCCTATAAAAATCTCACCTCTCGATTATTCTCCGTTTACAAGCCACGGGGGACCGCGTAAAAAGACACGAGATACTTCCCAGAGCAGGTTGAGTGTGTGCTTAGAAATTCCTATCGCGTTCGAATTATCAATATAAACTCGTGCCCATAATTTATGCACCTAACGATCGTGAGATTTTCAATGTGGAGATCCCGCAGGGCAGGAGGAAGATATCCTACCCCTATAAATACCTGTTAACCTATAAAAAAAAAAAAGGAAGCGTGCTCCAATCGATCGGATTACGATAGGAGCCATTTAGTTACGATTACCGGGGTACTTTCACGGTAAATTAATCGGCGACGCGTAGCGACAGAAAAAGGGGGTAGGGATAAATAGAGCGTGGCGCGTTCCTCTCGTACGAAAAAGGTGTTCTGAGGTTTAATCGCGAGAGGCCGGTCGACCGTGAATAATTTTCCAGCCGGTCGGTTCGACAATGCTAAAAATACGCCTAATAGAGCCTACGGTATACTTAGTCCTTATAGAAATACTCCTGGCATTAGCTTGCGCGGATCGTTTTGCGAGTCAGCCTAGGTCTTCTAAAGTGATTCAGGGTTCGAAACGAACTTTCGCATCGTTAAATGAATTACGCTATTTCAGAGAACGTGCTAGAGCGACTCTTCATGAATGCCCGTACGCTTAAGGAATGAAGAGAGAATATCTTATTAACTCTACGATGAACAGTTTTTTTCGATATTATACAAATTTTTACTTCATTATTTTCCTAATAAAGATATGCTCGTGGTTAATAGCATGGTGCAAGTAAAGAAACGTAATGCACTAACAAGGAAACATATTAGCAGGATATTACAGTGATACCTGCAAACGTATAAGCATCCGGAAACGTTTGGGCGATGGTTTATCCTCGAAAAAGGCTGCAGTTACAATGTGGTCATGAATTTATTTATTTTTAATTTAATGTTGGAATAAATGAAATGAATCGGTTACGAAGAATAACAATTTAATGTTAATTAAATTTTGTTTATTCCGAATAAAATTTTCGCCATTTATGTTAATGTTTGATGCGCAAAGCCAGTATTATACCGACAGAAAGAACACTTCATTACTTTTCTCTTATTTGTCATCGCAAAATCTTATTGTTAGTATTAAGTATTTTATCCTATTAATAAAATTTCTTTCATCGCCACATTCAAAATGTTAAGCGACTGTGCAAAATATTCAACGTCTATTCCTATGACGCAGAACTATTAATTTTCTATCGTTTATTCATGCAAATTCATTGTCTATCGTTACATTGATATTCTAAGTAGAAACGGATGTAAAGTTCCAAATCCATACGAACAAAGCAGTTGATTTGCACCGAAAAGTAGATTAAATTTATCGTCAAAATCCAGCGCTCCGTTTACAGGAAGCCTAAGTAGGTCAAACGCAGAAACCTATTGGGCCGGATAATTAGTAATCGTGAAATGTGAAAGATCCGAATTCACTGAAAACTATGGAGTACTAAAGAAAATCTTGAGGATTTCTGAAATACTAAAGAAAATCTTACAACTTTCTTGACCATCGAAGGAAGAAGTTTCTAAGCTTTCCGGAATACTAAACAAGGAAGACTCAGAGCTTTCTGGAATACCAAAAAAGGAAGTCTCCAAATGGAGGGACGAACGATAGGCGAGGGCTAAGCGCATTTTATCGTACAAACAGATCACGCTTAAGAATCATTTCCCGACGACGAAAGACATATTAATAACAAATCGGTGCATTTTGAGATTACGCACAAACTCTTGTCAGAATCCCCGCGATCCCTACTGTTTCCTCCTTAAATATGGTAAAACGTTGTACACTTCACAGATCAAATAAACATGTCGTGCTGATTGTATACATTTATGTGCGTTCTTTAGTTCTTTTTTCCTTTTTTATGCGAAATTAAAAGAAAAAAGGAACAAACTTTGAAGCAGAATATCAATCATTATCTCAAGTGAGTTGCGCAAAAATCATAGATATTACGGATTATAAATATATTTTCTTGAAACCTTTTTCCAAGTATCGATGTTTAAATAACGCGTATATGCATATACTTTACTCACGTCGACTGACCATATACATTTTCTTCGCTCGTGAACAAGCTACAGACGAAAAGCTTCGCTTTTTATATCGTGCAGAACGCGGAAAGCGTTTCCTCGAAGTCGAAGGCGCATGGTGCTCAGCTTATAATCGCGGGATGAACGCGGTTCTTCGAGAAAACTGTGAAAGAAGAAGAACTGACGAAGTCACGTTGAAATCTGAGCAGAAGCAACGAGGATAATTAACGCACGAGCAATTTAAACGTACCGACGAGTACTTGGTAATTTGTGGCGGAACGTTGGTCCTGACGTATCTCGTAGGCTGCAGAAAACACGACAAAATTTCAGCAGAAAGGACGAGGATGATGAACGTATGAGTGATCCAAACGTACCGACTAGGACTTCGTAACTAGTAGAAGAACGTTGGTTCTCTCAGACCTTTTAAGCTGGAATAGACACGCCGAGATCGCGCGACGAATGGTACGAGTAATTTGAACGAGTCCAGAAGTACTTGGCTAACCAGAGAAAAATTCTCCTCCTTGCAGGTCCCGTAAGCTGGACCAAAACACGTCGACGGCACGCTAGAAGCTATGAAAAAGATCAGGATTCGAACGTGTCCAGGAGTATTTGACTACACGGAGAGAAATGTTCCTCCTCGTGGACTCCGTAAGCCTAAGGAAACACGTCAAGGACACGGTAGTGGCGACTGAAAAGGACGATGATTGAAACGTATCCGGGAGCGCTTAGGTGCTCAAAGAAAAATTCCCTCCTTCGTGGATTCCTCAAATCGAAGGATACGCGTCAGGAGCACCGTAGAAGCGAAGGAAAGGACGACGATTCGAGAGAAGACACGTCGAGAGCGCGGTAGAAACGATGGACAGGACGATGATTCGAACGCGCCGAAGAATAAATGGTTACCCGAAGAAAAATTCCCCTTCTCGTGGATCCTGTAAGCCGAAGGAAGCACGTCGTGAGTGTGAAGGGAACGATGAAAAAGACGACGATTCGGACGCGTCCAGGAGTACTTGGTTGCCCGGAGAAGAATTCCCCTTTTGGTGGAACCCGCTAGCCGAAGGAAACACGTCGAGAGCGCGGCAGAAGCGACGGAAAGGAGATGGATACGCGCAATTCGAACGTGTCGACGTTCGGTATCGAACTAAGCTCCCTGCCTCCTTTCCACTCATGCCCGGTGCGACGCCGCCGCGAGACGAACGGGCGCACTCGCCCGGGGAGCAGGACCAGCACAGCTACCAGCGCTAGTATCGGAAGCTGTGCTCGCAGTTTTTCAGCTCTCTCCCCCTTCTGTCGCCGATTCTGACCCCTTATCGAGATGCTGATTTTATGCCGTGCCCGGAACGGAAAGGGGAAGAACTTACGGATATATGTCCCTCGCCCCTTTTCCCAGCTTGACTTCGAGCATCCCATCGTTCTTTCGTACAAATTCGGGGAATATCCTAATATACTCGGCACAGTTCTCGTCGGCAGAGAAACCGAGTTCTCCTCTGGAGGATGTTCCTTTTACACGGACGAGTGTGTAGATGCAATTGTAGGAGGAGGTTGATCCTTATGTTTATCGATCACGGTATAAGATTAGTAGGAGAAGAGTGAGTATATTTAAGGATAGTGCATTACGAATAAACGGATAAGCCAACGTATGCTACGATTATCTATCCTGCTTAATAAGATCGAATTACTTCGACAGTAAACAACGAACCTAAAACGTGAGTTTATTTAGGGCTATAGGAATATGTGTCGCTCCTGGAGAACGTTTACCATCTGTACACGATGAAAGGACTTTTTCCACTTTTTTTTATTGATTCGGTAGATAAAGCATCGGATGGTAAAAGATGTACGGGCTATTTGCTAATGTCGCTTATCCAAGCGACGAGTCGGTGAGAATATTGAAATAATCTTTGTTACGTGAATAGTGAGATGTCGCAAATAGTCAATGTAAGATAAAGTAGATTTCTTACTTAGATCACAGACGAGGTACAGATTAGCGCCAAAATTTATTTTACATTAGAGCAATCGGTTAATGTATTAATGATACGAAGTCATTTTACCAAATAACTCTGATGCAAAAGTTTCTTCTTAAGGAACATTTTTTCAAGTTGAAAAAATAATCGATATCTTTCCCATATCCTTATACCGATAATAAGTCATACTAAGTTCTATAATGTTATGCTTGCACATTTCTATGAATAATACAATGAAATAAGTCAATGGGTATCGTAATGGTTATAATTATAAATTTCTCAGCAGGTTGTAAATTGCACGCGTATCGAGCGCAAGATCGATAAATCAAACCCAATTGGTCGCTATCGCTTGAGGGATGATCCCAGGGTCCCTGCGCACTGAGGGATAATCCCAGATACAGACGGGCCCATTAATTTGTTCCTGGACCCCTGAAGGGGGGCAAGGAGAAGCTGGAATGCGATCGTGGAGGTGCCAAGTGGCAGGAACCGGCTGAACCTGGTTTACCGATTCTACGCTCAATATGCGCGCGATTTACAAACTGCAGTGAAATTTATAATCTTGCCCGGTATAACATATATTGATATATGTTGTTGCATTGTTCATAAAAATTAGCGAATATGATATTACGAAACCTAATATAAGTTATTGGCAGTATAAGGAGATGGAACATATAGGTATTAGCTTTAAACATTGAATAAATGTCCTTCGAGAAGAAACTTTTGCATCTTAGTTACTTTGTATGTCTTCCTAATATCAGTTGCTTTGCCAATTACTCTAATGAAGCAACTAAGATGCAAAAGTTTCCTCTTCAAAAGGTCAAGGAACAAATTATTGATTCGATGTAAAAGGGAACACATCCGAATTAAGTTCAGCTTCCACGAAATAACCTATTGCATTTTAGCGTAATGTGACCATAATGCCGAAAAAATTGAGAATGTTTTGCCGAAAACATTCGACGTCCTCGAGAGATAGGCATCGACTCCGGAATTTGGCAGCATCCTCGAAAATAGACATGGGCGCCGATTTTGCTTCAAGGGCCTCAGCATTCGCAATCCTCCACCGCACAGGTCCTGATTGTCCCGATCGACCCCGTCCTTCGGCATCATCCTCGGCATCGGCTTCGAATATATTAGACCCTATGATATTGTAATTCCACGTTTCTATGAATAATACAATTAAATATGTCAATGTGTATGGTAAAAACCATAGTTATATATTTCTACGCAATTTGTAAATAGCGCGCGTGTCGATCGTAGAGTCGATAAATTAGGTCCAGCCGGTCCCTGTCATTTGGTATCTCCACAGTCGTATTTCAGTTTCTCTTTGCTTCCCTTCAGTGGTTATGGAACAAATTAATAATTCCGAGTATACCCCATGCAAAAGGGCTAATATTATATCATTTAAAATAGATATGAAGTTATTATATTTTGTGCATGTCTTTTTTGTAGATAAGTAAGATGTAAAAATATGAAACGCTTGAAAATCTATAAAATTGCGGTGCAATCTCATTACTATTTATATACACATAAAAAAAATATCAAGAACCTATAACAATTATTGACGTTTCTATATATAATTTATTCCAATATTTCTACAAGTAATTTCTACCTTTCCTTGTGGCAGGTCGATTGCTACAAGTATACAGCCTTAACATTTATTTTCTAAGTACTTTTACTTGAGTCATTAGCTGGAAGACAATTGATATAATAATATTTCTGTAATTTTTGTTCGGTCAGTCTTTTCAATTACGATATTATTAGTCAATTTTTAAAAGGCAGAGACTGTACCATGGCTTCATGATATAAAAATAATACTTATACAATTTATATTCATGTCTACAAATAATATGGGCAAGGCATAAATTTATAATATTTTGCGAGAATAAAGGAATCGCCAGTAACAGAAATCTCGTGCAATATAAAATATGATAAACGCTATGATAACATACTTAAAAAAATATATTGTCCCTCTTAGAAATAGCTCAGTACGTTTTATGGAAAACGTTATATATATATATATTTGTTCTGTTCGTACTCTTACTTCTATTCCCGGATTGAGTGTCCGGATTGAATCTCCATATTATTTACGCTTCCTTTTTCACTTTACATATAAACAAATTCATTCAGTTTTTACCATTTGATTGTACGTGTGAGTAAAACCGAGATTCTTGTTATGTACAGTGCAATTATTTCTAACTACAGTCAGTTTTATTATAAAATGGCGATAATCAAGCGCTATTCGCGAATCGCAAGATTCGAAACTAAGGATTGAAATAACTGCATAATAATCCGTGTATACGTCAGTTTAAAAGCGCATTTCTCTTATAAATGTAAACTTTATAATGATCTGTGTAAATATTCATCAAAAATATATCCCCTTCCGGCTATGTTTTGATCACATTTACAGACAGTGGCAGTACCAAACTTTCATGCGTTATCGGCAAAATCGCAATTTCTCCTATATGCGACAACTGTTAAACCTTATCGTGATCAATGTTACTTTTATCTTCGTGCGCGTCTTTTGATTCTACAGTACCGTTGGGTTTCAGGTGTACCAATGGAATCTCAATGTCATGCCCAGCTGCACTTTTCTCATCGACCTGACATGGTTTCGGAGGTATTAGTCGAGTATTTACGATCTGCAGCCACAGCATGCTGACGACCAAGGTCAGCCCTGTTATACCAAATGTATGATAAGTTCCAAAACGGGTATAAATCAGGCCAACGAAAACTGGTCCCATCACTCTGGATGCACAACCTCCTCCAGTCATTAAACCCATCCAAACTCCTTGTGGACGTGGTCCCAGAACTTTACTGAATATAGTCTGGATCAAAGTAACGCCCAATGGATATCCTATGGTCGTAAAGCCATATCCAATAAAAAATTGAGTAGTGGTGATTCTCGGAGTGTACCGGCACCATTCCTGGCTACTTGGACAGCCTACAATCTCAGTACCGTTGATGTCCACCGTAAGGTTATTAAAAGCTGTAGATCATGTAATATCCTCAGTGCAAAATGGAAAACGCTTCAAATCTTGATTGTAGTTTTTTTCTCTTATAAGTTACTATACTTACGACCCAACTCTGCAATTTGTGGGGGATCGGGACCCCATGGTATGCACAGTACTCGTCCAATTATCATAAAGAAAAATCCACCCCATAGCATCACTTTACGTTCCTCAAATCTGTTTGGCACAATTTGAATATCTATATATAATTGTTACATATGTAATTGTATTTTTTTATAAATAAAATTACCTCTTGCAAAGTGGCCCAATCATTGTAAATGTGATACAGGCTATTACAGCGCCAATGCTCATTAATAGGCCCATGTAATACAGTGCTTCCTTTTTCGTCCATGCAAATTGATCCATAGTCAATGAGGTACCAAGACTGCAATTCAAAAAATGTACTAATAACAGGCACATGTGTAGGCTAAAGAAATTTCCTTATAAGTTTAAATAACATTTTGGAATATTTAATTTAACAAACTACATATACTCACGTCTCCAATAGAACAAAGTTAAAAACCAAGACAAAAAATGCACATATCAGTGTCCAAGATGCCAAATAATCAGGTTTTATAGATTTCCAAGTTTCTTCCTCTGCAATATGAAATATGCTTGTAGTAGATGATGTAATACAGTATGTATGAAAAATGCTTTATAAAAGTATACCTGTTGCTTTTCCCTCATTCCGCATAGCTTCTTTTATTGCAATTCTGTGCTCCTTAAAATTTGATGGAAGGAACATAATGAAATTGAGTATTCCCATTACTACATTAATCCAACCAGCCATGGTATACATGTTAAAGGGTAAATCCATAATGTATATACCATTATCTCCAAGAGGGGTTACTGCAGCCTGCAAACCAGGTCCAACCACGAATCCTAATACCTAATAAAACAATATATATTTGAAAATATAAAGTAATATCAACATATTACTTTAAAAACTGAATACTATTGTACCTGTGCGAGAGATACCATAGAAACAGCTTGGGTTCTTTCTGAAAGTTTTGTGGCGGCAGAGAGATAAGACCGTGCTACTGCAATATTGGCTAAAAGTAATGTTGCACTGTTACGTCACATACACCTTTTGTTTTAACACACAATCTAATGCGTGAATAAAGTTTGATATATTATTTTATATGAGAAGAAAGCATTTAAAAAGTATCTCAGATATAATGTAATTGTGGTACTGACCAGAACTGACTCCAACAAAGAATCTGGCAGCAATCATGTAGGCTTTTTGATTACCAGGTAAAATTTCAAGAATACTGTAAAGCCCCGATGCCAATGTGAAAAGAGCTAATGTAACTAACATAGGTAGCCTCACGGATCCTCTCTTATTACCCCACCATCCGACTAAAGGAGAAAATAACATTTGGCCTAATGGATTTGCAGCAACAACGTATCCCATAAATTCTTTTCCTGCCATAGGATCAAGCTGAAAAAATGTTAGGCATTAAGTTCTGATTAATTATTAATATCCTTTAGATATGTATACCTTATCTAAATATGGCCAAACTCCAGTAAGTATAATACTAAATCCAAGGGACATTAAGAACATAGTGAAGTAAATTACGTAGATACTTTTCCATCGTTCTCTTCTTTCGTTTAATGTTTCCAAATTATCGGTTAAGGGAGCAATGGGCCTAACAATAATAAAGATACAGGATGAATAAAATTAATGGAATTTACATCAATTTATATTGAAAACCTTTATGCTATTATTTTTTAAGTATGCATAATAAATGTTTTACCTTTTGTGGAATATCTTCTTGCACCGGTCCATCGAGAGTTATTATATTATAGCCTTTGCACGTAATGTTTGATGATTACCATAAGTGTTAATATAAATATGTTTGCAATTATTAATTCATTCTTCTTATAATCTTATGCATCTGGATATGACACATATTTTTCAAGAAGAGCCTTGTAAACAATGATTATATATATATAGCAAACTATTCTGAGGCATACACGTTCCTACATATCAGTGGATACAACTCACTATGACCATGCACCGATGAGCACAATTAATGCAATGCAAATTGTCGATGTCAAAAATAGCATTAATCAGTAAAATATATTAAATCAATCTCCAGCAGTATTTCTATGATCAATAATATTTATCCTTCTATTGTAAAACACTGTTATCATTGAACTTGTAGATATCTCAAGTATACAAATTGTATTTAATAAAGTAAGATTGCATTTTTCCACCCTGATGCACCTACAAATAAAAGCACAACTATTTACAACTTTATTGCGCCTATCGATTACAAAAATTTTCTGTACACCGGTAAAAATTATGTTATCGTAAAAATCTATTAAAAAAAATTAGTACTCTAATGCTTTTCAAAATAATTGGTTAGCTTTGAAAATGTGACATCCATTCAAAAGCGCGACAACACGGTGAGAGTAAAGCTCGAACAGTCGAGGTGCCGCACCGTAAGTATAACAATTTCGTAACAACAATACACTTGCATTTCGCCGAAAGGTGAATTGTCAACAGCTATTTTTAAGCACATGTACTGCAGCCGTCACTAATGCAAAACCTTGGAGCGTTACGAATTAAAAGATCTCTGATCCCCTTTTCTCCATCGTGGTCGGACGCGCGTTCATTCAAAAAGTCGAACAGGGGCGGTTGTTTACGCGACGCTGTGTGTTGACTAGCGTAGCTGGTAGAGCTTTCCTTTTTTGCTTCTTCTCCACGCCGAACGATTTACCGATCGATCGCGATCAACGCGCGTAATACATTGTTACACGCCAATACGGCCTAACGAATTCCTCTTCGTGGACGTTAAACGGATGCAATTGGGACGATCTGGTATGCGAGCTGACCGACGGATACGTACATACGTAGGTTCACCAGAATTGAAAGTCCAAGCGGCTGGCCATCAAACCGATCGACATCATTGAGTTGGAATGAGATCTTAAACAATGCTCGCACCCTCCACCATCGAACTATGCGACGGCCTCCTTTGTGCGATTGCACCTAATCTCATCTGATAAAGGCGAGATCAGCACGTGCCGCTGTACGTCTGACCGCTTATCGAACTGCTTTGGAAAGGTGGCGAACAGTAGTTACGCTGCATCAAGTTGCAATCGGTACCATGCATTTAAACGAGAGTGGGGGGATAAAGACCTCGTGGATGTTTATTTCGCTTTGTCATGCGTCTTATAAATGGATAGAAAAAGGAGCTTGACAACCGCTGAATTGAATTTCGGCGCGTCAATATTTCCGGGTATTTAATCGTGTTGAGTTGCCATCGGCTCTGTACATTTAGGCAAGAGTGGGGGCGAAAGAGAACTTTATGAATGTGTGTAACGCATCGCAGCGCGCTTTGTAAAGAAAGAACTATAACGATTATAGGACTTACTTTCGATGCGTCAGTGTTTCCAAACATTTAATCGCACCGAGTTGTATCGATTTGAGACATCTGAATAGGAATGCGAGGGAGAGCTTCGTGGATGTTTATTCTATCCCACAGTTGGCCTTATACAAAAAAAAAAAAATAAGCAGTACGACGATTACTGAACTTATTTTTAACGCGTCACTTTTTCCGGGCGTATAAACGCGGTTCGCGCAATTTAGTCGTTTGTCGAGCAGAAGTGGGATTGAACTTGGATTCGTTGCTATTCTCCCCCCATATACAGAGACTTAATGACGCAGCCGGCAATAAGTAGGATTGCAGGGTAAACAGAATGGAGGAGTACAATCGACCGAAACAATAACAGAGTGCGCACGTTTCGTAAGGGAGAATCATTGTTTTTATTCATGTACTGCGCTTGGGGCAAAGAAGTTACGCGCTGCGATGTTTCTACAATTTGCCGGAGCTGCACGCTATTTAACGGTAGTGCGTTGTAATCAGCACGGCGGCAGGATGTTTTAATGCAATGGGGATATGTCATTATTTAGAGTGACCAAAGCTATTTGACTAAAAAATTAGTTTGCACAACGCTTTAAGATCACAACTTCTTGAACATTCTGCAAATATAATATTGTAATGTCCATACCAAAAATTCATAATAGATTAATTCGTACGATTGATAAGAAAATACTTTGCAAAGAATTACTATAAAGGCTACTTTCATCAACATGACTTTATTTCTCATGTATTCCTAAACATGATATCGATTATGTCTCATACATTTTATGCTTATACAATAAAGGGTGTGTACAAGTATAAAAAAAAAAATGCACAATACAATGTTCCACTTTGTTTATGTATTCGTGTTACCAGCTATGGCTTATGACTTAAAATTATGATAGTAAATATATCTGTTATAATGCCATCCTCTTTCGGGGTCTGTCATAATGGCGGTCCCAACCATGATGAGATTTACCTTGGTTCTGCTTTTGCCAGTCACAAGATCTACGTTGTTTCGGGTGCCATGGATCTATAATTGGTGGCTTCTTTATTTCTGCATTCTTTACCTTCATGAAATCGCTGTCTTTTTCAGTATAGCGATCTTTAAATTCATTTTCGCATTCTTCTAAAAACTTCTTTTGCTCCTCTGTCAGATTTGTATTGGTCATCGTATTGTGGTAGTTTTCATTAGTTCAGAAATATTACACGTAACTGTAGAACAAAACAAATAAAATTATTTTTTACAGACACATCACTGAATGCAAATAAATTAAAAGTTTAAAACGAGTGCAGTGCACAGCAATCATCTTGTAATAAAAATTCATGCTATACTCATATTGTATCAAGTAATTCGAACAGAAATGCATGTTTAATTATAAGATATGTATTATTGCCCTCACACGTAGTATACTTCTCAAACACACCGATATCTGCATATCTTTAAATCCGATCTTTTTTTTATTTCAACTTTGCTCGAAAAATAACAAGCATTACTCTAATCGCGCAATTATAAGCTTATTTTTTCTTAATTATATGTTCTCTTCAACTTTACAATTACTTCCGTCCTAAGCCCAGCTAGTAGCTGCAGATGTCCATAATACTCGATCGTAATGTTTAAACGACTAGTTGCAATGTTTACTACCTGTTCTGCGTTACTTGTAATTCGGCAATTGTTAGGTTACTTATGCGTCCAGAACTTAAGGTTCAACAACCAATGAACACTCTTTCTAGGTGCAGCAACCTCGATTAAATATCTTAATGTAGCTTCTCATGTTGTATTTATAGTTGAACTTTTGTACATTTGCGATTACAGACACACTCAACCGGAAACTGTGAACCTCAATGCACGGTTAAGAAACTACAAAGTACAGTAAACGGTAGAATTGCAACAAAAAAGCACGGTATAAGTGTAATGATAGAGTATGCGCGTACGTAACTGCCGCAGACATGTGAACGTGCTTTTACGAATTTTTGGCGGTATTACCATTAATATAACATCCAGCGTATACATCGGATAAAGAATAATGTGAACAAACGTATTGGACCGACAACTATTTCCAACATTATAAATTCCTGTCTTAATCCTAACAACCTCTAAGTTAAATGTTACATACGCGTATTTTTTGCGGAACTATAAACTTTAGAAGAAGATTGTGAATGGTCAAGATTATTCAATATGATATCCGCTGTCATGAAAAATGATGACAATTATGAGAAAGGAAATAAACTGGATATTGAAAATATTGAAGCGTCAAAATTGAGTTTGAAGGAATATGTTCTCAAAGAAGCCAAGACGGTAGGTGTACCGTACGAGTATGGCTTAGGTGTTAGTACAGAAACCAGCATTAATGTTAATGAGAGCAATAATGATATGTCGATGATAAAAATCAGATTACCTGAGCAAGTGAATAACGATAGAAAGAAACTTCGTAATGGAAAGTACATAAGTGCTGGGACAACTGCAAGTAGACCTAATGTAATTTCTAGTAAAATAATATCGCTTAAACCTAATGCACGTTTAAAGAAACCCATTAAAAGGAAAAGTACAGAGGATGAAAGTTCCGAGAGAAAGCTGCCCGTGTTGGATATTGCTAAAAAAAAGAAAGACTCAGAAGAAAAAGTGGAGACTCAAATATGCGAAGAAGCACGAGATATGATTAAACAGTCTGAAAATGAAATAATTAAGAGGACCAAAACGGAAAATGATACTGCACACGCGGATCAGCTAAAAGCTCATGTTAAAAAGACTACAAATGTTCAACAAAAATGTGAATACTGTTGCCAAAAGCTGAATGATGGTGAAATAAAGTTTTACCAAGGACATCCTAATGGGGCTGTGGAGGAACTTATAGCATTAACAGACTCTAGACTATCCTTGTTCACTGGAGAGGAAACCACGGTTCATGAAAGTGATGAAAGGCCACAAAATAAAATAACTTATTTTAGGTGAATCATATTACATTTTGTTTCGTAATTTTTGCATTATAGTATCATATATAAACTTGGTTCTTCATCTCAGAACAGTTTTAACTTTTGTTCTTTTATAGTGTTTATGATAAAAATGGGCATTTATGTTCTTTTGACTCTGCACTTATCGAAAGGAATGTGGTACTATATTTTTCTGGATATATGAAAGCTATTTACGAGGAAAATTCTTGTCCAAGTGGAGGTGTACCTACAAAAGATATGGGACCTATAAATGAATGGTGGGTATCGGGGTTTGATGGTGGTGAATTAGCCCTCATAGGCTTCAGTACACCATTTGCGGATTATATATTGATGGAGCCCTCTGAAGCATATGCGCCATTTATGGATCCTGTGAAGGAAAAAATTTATATGAGTAAAATTGTTATTGAATTTTTATTAGATGAAATCAATCCCACCTACGAAGATTTATTGAATAAGTTGCAGGTAAAGCAAGTATTTTTTTAACGTATCTAACAAAAATTCAAAATAGAAGTCACAATACTACCTTTATATCTTCCCAGACAATAGTTCCTCCAAAGGGATTATCCAGATTTACAGAAGATTCTTTACTGAGATATGCGCAATTCATTTGTGATCAAGTTATATCTTTTGATGCATCTGCACGTCCAGAAGATCCTTTATTAATTACGAATCCCTGCATGCGGGCATTAATAACTCTTGCTGGTGTAACTCTAAATAAAAGGGCTGCGTTTCGACGAACTCAGTGTCGAGATCAAAAAAGCAAAAAACCCAACTGGACAAAAGCTACTACTACCAAACTTGTGAATAACATGTTTGAAACATTTTTTGCTGACCAATTGGCCAAAGACAGTGAAAAGATTGTGCTGGTATGTTAGACGCAAATTTTACTGTATCACTTTTTTTAAATACTGTGTTGTATTTAATGTTTATAATAATACATATCGTTTTAAGGGTCCTAAAAGACATAGATGTGGAATATGCGAAGCCTGCCAGCAACCAGACTGCGGTACTTGTACCGCTTGCAAAGATATGACAAAATTTGGTGGCTCTGGAAAGAGTAAACAAGCCTGCGATAAAAGACGATGTCCAAATATGGCTGTACAAGTAATTTTGCTTTTTAGACTATAATATTAAGCTACATTTGATCTGTTTTATTGTATGCTGTATATAGGGGAATACATTTTTGGTATTTTCAGGAAGCTGATGATTCAGATCCAGAGGATGAAGATCTGTCCGATGCGATTGTAGGAAATACAAAAATTACTCAGAAGATGATATTAAAAGATTTTAAACACGTAGAAAAGGAGATAACGTGGGTTGGCCAACCAATTGTGGACGATGGTCGCAGGACATTTTATAAATCAGTTATGATAGTAGACGAGGAAATACAGACGAATGATTATGTACTCATAGAATCAAGCGATCCGACGGTTCCTCTACAAATCGCAAAAGTTATGTATATGTGGGAGGATAAAAATGGCGCTAAATTATGTCATGCCAATTGGTATCGAAGAGGTAGCGACACTGTTCTCGGAGAAACATCAGATCCTTTAGAACTATTTTTGCTCGATGAATGTGACAATATACCCTTTACTTCTGTCAAATCAAAGGCTACGGTGATATATAAAAAAAGTCCCGAAAATTGGGCTAACTTAGGTAAGTACATTTATGAAACAAATTAGGCAATGTAAGATAAACCATTCATCGTTTTGCTTCAGGTAATGCGGATATAGAACCAGATGATGAGATTAAAGATAAGAATGGAAAAACTTTTTTTTATCAAAAGAAATACATCCCCGAAACTGCACGTTTTGAAGATCTTTCCGCAGATCCTGAATGTTCAAAGAAAGAGATTCACCATCGGTTCTGTCCAGCCTGCGTTCGCTTCACGACATTGCAGTGTTATTATACTCCTAAGGTTCAACTATCACAATATATTAAAACTCTACAATTTTACGTCTTGTTAACGCACGCATATGCGCATAACCAACACATTTTATGTTTAACATTTGTTCTCGCTTTCAGGTCTTTGAACGAGGGGAAGCAAAGAGTAATATGGAGGTAATGTACAATATGGTAAAATATAAGGGTGAGGACTTCAGAGTAGGTTCCTCCGTTTTTATAGCGCCCGCTGCTATAAAATACAAATACACATCGACTTATCACATCGCCGCAAAGATCAAGAAGGGAAAGGTTGATGAAGATATGTATCCTGAATATTATCGGAAGTCGTCGGATCATGTAAAAGGTTCCAATTACGATACTCCTGAACCATTCCACATCGGATACATCAATTCCATATATGCGACGACGGACAATAAGTTAGTTGCATCGTCCGACATATGGATAAAAATCAACAAGATGTATAGACCGGAGAATACACATAAGGGATTAACTTTAATGCAGCAGGTTGATCTCAATATGGTATACTGGTCTGACGAGGGTCAGTCATTAAAATATAAAATACAATTTTATCTTCCAATGCTATCAATAATGCTCACACTATCCACAACGTCCTTAAAATTTTGCAGTTTGTGACATCAAGTTCTCCGATGTGGCGGGCAAATGTTACTTAATCTATTCAGAAAATCTGGATGTCTCGATAGAAGAGTGGAGTGCTGGTGGACCAAATCGTTTTTACTTTACACAGGCGTACAATGTGGTGGAAAGTACATTTGATGAACCTCCTTATCATGCGATTGCTATTGGTGCATCTGGAAAGGGAAAGGGGAAAACAAAGAGTAAAAGTAAAAAGGGGGAAAGCATTGACACAAAAAAAAACCACGAAAAGCCGGTGAATTATTGTACAGTATCGGAAAGATTGAAAACGCTCGATGTATTCGCAGGCTGTGGTGGTTAGTATATATATATATATACATGTTGTCAAATTTTGTTTTGCGATAATTTATTTTATATTTTATCTCAATATATGGCATGTAGGCTTGTCTGAAGGTCTTCGCCAAGCTGGTGTTGTAGATAATCGATGGGCGATCGAGAAGGAAGAGCCAGCTGCGTGCGCATATAGACTTAATAATCCTGGCACTACAGTATTTTGCGAGGACTGCAATGTATTGTTACGCAAAGTTATGAACGTAAGTGACTTCACATTTATCTGATAATCTCTCTTATAAATTAACAATTATTATTGTATTAGTTATATTAATTGAATAATATGTAAGATAAATATATTCCATTCAGGGAGACGTTACTGACAATAATGGACAAAAATTACCTCAAAAGGGAGAGGTAGAGCTTTTATGCGGTGGTCCACCCTGCCAGGGTTTTAGCGGCATGAATCGTTTTAATTCACGACAATACTCACTGTTTAAAAACTCTTTGGTAGTGTCTTGTTTATCTTATTGTGATTACTATAGGCCAAAATTCTTTATAATGGAGAATGTGAGAAATTTTGTATCCTTCAAAAGAAGTATGGTGCTTAAATTAACACTGAGATGCCTTGTGCGTATGGGCTATCAGTGCACATTTGGTATACTCCAAGCTGGTAATTACGGTATACCGCAAACGAGAAGAAGGTTGGTATACCACTACATCAGCCATTTGTAGTATAATCTCTACTATTAATGTTATCACTTACAAATGTATTACTATTATTTCTTTCTTTCGTTTTAGACTAATAATATTAGCAGCTGCACCTGGGGAGATATTACCAAAATATCCAGAACCTACCCATGTATTCAGCAAACGTGCCTGTCAATTGAGCGTTATTGTCGATAACAAAAAAGTAAGATATAGTTAAACACATGTAGTTATTTGTCCACTACTGAATTTTTTCTATTGATTTGATCGCTCTTCTTTTAGTATTCTTCCAACTGCGACTGGAACGAGTCTGCACCATTTAGAACGATAAGCGTCCGTGATGCTATGTCTGATCTACCTAATATCAGAAATGGATGGAGCAAAGAAGAGATGCCTTATAGCGACGAGCCTATGTCACACTTCCAAAGAAAAGTAAAGTTTTGCAGTCTGAACGTAACGAATATGTCATTTTGTCACATTGTACAGTCATATGTTTCTGGGTCACTGTCTCGATTTCAATCCCCGCACAGTATACATGCAGTATTGGTTATCTAGCCTACAATACATAGCCTACATACAATAACATATTGCAATACACTAACATTTACATGTATTCTGTCTAGGATTAATATGCCACTACATTATACCTCCATTGTTTGAATATCATTATGTTTTTTATCTCAAGATCAGATCGAGCGAGCACGATACAATTTTGAGGGATCACATTTGCAAAGATATGGCACCACTGGTTGAGGCAAGAATAGCGCACATACCAACCGCCAGTGGATCCGATTGGAGAGATTTGCCGAACATTGCAGTGCGCTTAAGTGATGGGACCTTCTCTAAGAAACTGTGAGGAACAACTTCTTTTCATAATCATAAAAAAAAAGTTATTCTACGTTTGCAAGCTTTAATGAAGATCATCTGTCTGTTATAGGGATTACACTCATCATGATAATAAAGCTGGAAAAAGCTCCACAGGAGCATTCCGTGGTGTGTGCAGTTGTTCCACGGGTAAACCATGTGATCCAATGGACAGACAATACAACACTTTAATTCCATGGTGTTTGCCTCACACTGGAAATCGTCATAATCACTGGGCGGGGTTATATGGTAGATTGGAATGGGATGGATTTTTCGGCACCACGATCACAAATCCGGAGCCCATGGGAAAGCAGGTCGCTACTACTATCTCCTCGTGTTCTTCAATCATTAGTGATATCTTATAAATAGTATTCTTTTCATCCTTATTTCTTTTTTATACATGATAACTATCGTAATCCTGTTACCCACATTTATTGATCACTAGTGTTATTTTCTATATTGTGTTTTTTTACTTTGTGATTTACTTTTTTATCTAATAATTGTTGCCATTCTTCCTTTTTAGGGTCGTGTTTTACATCCTGAGCAAACCAGAGTAGTAAGTGTAAGAGAATGTGCCAGATCTCAGGGCTTTCCCGACTCATTTCGTTTTTACGGCAATATACTTGACAAACATCGGCAAGTTGGTAACGCCGTACCACCGCCGCTTGGTGCATCTCTTGGCTATGAGATCAGAAAATGCTTAGAAACAAGAAAAGAGAGGGATCTACCTGAGAGAAAATTAGAAAATTTTTATGAGCATTAAGCGATGCGACTTAAGAATATGTGAAAATATGCTGTTGAGCCGTAACAACCCTATTTTCTCTAGAAAATGTTTTAAGTATACATACATTTAATAAACGCGCGTTTTAAAAAAGATATGTAAATATGTTGTTCTTACAATTTATATGTACCAGCGTGTATTACTCTTCCAAGCTGCAAGAAGTTTCAAGTAGCTCTTATAATCTTTCTATGAATACCACATTTTTTTCACATATTATATTAACCGCAATGTTCGTTTCAGTTATGCTTAAGAAAAAGATATTAACGAACAAGTTTATCAATCGAGACAAAGCATATTTATAGTAAAATAAAATTAGATTTTGAAATTGCTTATCTCAAATTTTATATCATAGTTTTAACGAGTAAGCGTTAAATGGAATGAAAAATTTGATTTTATCGGCAGAATTTGATGCACTTCTGCACGTTGATAAAACAGAAATATTCTGCAATCTGCAATGCCACTGTAACATAACGTGAATGTCTGCCAGGTGGAATACAAATTCATTTCAGTAATAGTATAATATCAGATTCGTCTAATATGTGGGCAGATACAATATTAATCGTATTTATTAGCGTATGTACAGCACTGCTAGGAGAAGGTAAGATATTCTACAATCAATAAGCTGTATTGCATTCGGAGGTTATATATTGCTTTGGAATATAACATCAATATCATCATCTTTTAACAGGCTTGACTTGGTTAATGGTTTATAGAACTGAAAAATACCAGAAACTAAAAGCCGAAGTAGAGAAACAAAGCAAGAAGTGTAAGTCGGAATGAAAAATGTATTTTGGACAAATATTTTTCTTGATAGTACGAACTGCGCATAATACTCTTTCAATGCACTTTCAGTGGAAAAAAGGAAAGAGGCTCATGGGGATTTACTCGATAAGCAGCAAAAGAAGAAGATCGAAAGGGAGGAGGAACGATTGAAGAATAACAATCGAGACTTGTCGCTTGTTAAAATGAAATCCATGTTTGCCATTGGATTTGCGTTTACTGCACTCCTGAGTATGTTTAATAGCATATTTGATGGTAGAGTTGTAGCAAGATTACCGTTTGTTCCAATAAGCTGGATACAAGGCCTCTCTCACAGAAATCTTCCTGGAGATGATTATACAGAATGTTCCTTTATATTTCTTTATATATTATGTACCATGAGCATCAGACAGGTGCGTGAACATCAATTGCAAATGCGTATATAAAATATTTGTCACGGAAAATAATTATTTCCTATTTACAGAATATTCAAAAAATGCTTGGCTTTGCTCCATCCAGAACTGCAAGTAAACAAAGTGGAAGTATTTTTGGCCCTCCACCTCAACAATTTAAATAATTTTAGAAACTTAATTTTTTTTATCTGCTACTATATTGTAATGAAATTCAATATCGTCATCTGGATTTCATTGAAGATTATGCTCATTAGAAAGCTCTGATGTAAGACTAAATATGTACATTAATATTATTTATCAGAGTAAGATATAGAATTCATAAGCAATGTCTTTTATCCATCTTTTTTTCCATGCTTCTGGTTTGTAATCTATTCTGCACAGTTTACTGTGCTACTCAAACCAGAGATGTTTAAATAATGTCTTATACAATAATACCACCTTAAGTTTCATTACCCAAAATATATATAATATTCGTTATAACACCCGTTCTTGATTATTTATTATTATTCAGTATATTTTATCGGAGCAATAACAAAGCAGAATGTAAAAAATAGTCGTGATTTGTGTATTCCATCGAGCAGTACTTATACAACAATCAATGTTATATACAAACGTAACGATCAACCATATACAAAAAAAAGTAACCACTACCCTTAAATCGTAAAAAATATTTCATACAATACTATCGTAATAACGATCCAACTTACAGATCTCACGATCCCACAATGAGCGATACTTACTGTACGCGTTAAACCGTTTTTGATTACCTACTCCAAATCATACACATACATAGCTACTGTTACTTATTTATATCGTTACATACCACCTAACCTAAGACAGTCTCTCGATATTAGAACTAATGATTTATACAGAATGATACAATTATAATATTTACAATAAATCTACATACTGGATTAAGTATAAGATATTTTAATATAATAAAAAGTATAAACTCGCACTTTGAACTTTTGGTGTTCCAATGTTCCGTTGTATATTATATTTATCGCGCGGTACGCCCCCTCGTTTAAACGTTACTGCATAGGAAACTAATGTACACCAAAGTAGGGATCCCGAAGTACACTTTACGGTATACAACGCACATTCTGAACTGGAATTTTGGACTCTCTTCGTATCAGTATCGTGATTATTGAATTACAACAGATTTTAAAAATACTGTTCGTCAACTCAATAAGATTTACGATTAAATCTCATGTTGAATCCGTCCGTGTAATTATTTGCACGATCGCCGCATACGAAACGAAATGTTTGGCAGTGGCCACCATCCGGATATTGTAAACACAAAAGGAAGACACAGTAGACAAGATTTTGTACTACATAATGCGTTAGACAATCTTTTTGCTCTTTTCTCAACCTGTAGCAATGCATAATTAAATAAGAAAATATCATATTAGCTGCTAACACACGTTGCCCGAACATTTGCCCGGAGCTCTGATAAAAACAATATGTAGGAACCTCTTGCCGTCCAGCAGCCGACGTACCTATTGCTTCTTCCTTTGTCCTCTGTTGCTTTAACGCTGGACGCAACATCCGGTGACCAACCTCCAACTATTCGATTTTGTAATACCTATCCGTTTCCTAATCGCGAAATGCAAAAAGATCTATAAGGAGCTATTAAACATTGTGTCAGAATACCAAACATGCCTAGCGTTATCATTTTTTCGTCCTTATCCATGTTCGGCGTAACCGAGTAAAAAGATTGCACGTAAGAAATCACCCCGAACCTAAGACTTCCATCCGATGCAGCGATCTCGAAGCACTTTGTGGTCTTCCTAGTCGTGGCCACTTATCGTGACTCGACTAAGAAAATCCTTATGACCAATACCCAGCGTATTCACGGAAAATTCACGTTATTCTCAGAATAGCGACAGTTCACGCCTGGATGATAATATTGTCATTTGTCGCGTATTTTGTAATTGCGGTTCTTCAATATTGATCTCCATACGGGCGGCTGTTTGCCACTAGCCTTTCAGTCATCTTTGCACCAACCGGAGTCTAATTAGCCTCTACTTTGTTACACATGGCACCGAAATAGGATCCAAGTTTGTCTTGGAAGATATTCGTATCCATGCCAGACTCTATGTCCACTAGAGTCAAATCAGAAAATTTTCATGATCTGTATTTTGCATATTTACTAGCAATCGTCACGTTACTCTTCGAATAGCGTAAAGTTCACGACTGGATAAAAGTACCGATACTCGTGTATTCCGTGATAGTTGTTCTTCCAAAATTGTCTGCACACGGACGGGTGTTTATTACACCGTCGAATCGCCGCTATCCAGACCACCATATTTGTATCAACCAGAGTTACCATCCCTGGTGCCTCTGAAGGTTGAAATCAGAGCCGAAGGTGGTTCTTGGACGTTATTCGGATCCATATCAGATCGTATATCCTCCGGTTCCGGTGGGAAAAACCCTCCCGACCCATACTCAGCGCAATCACATGAAACGATCACGTTACTTTCAAAATGGCGGACAGTTTACGCCTGGATGGAGGTATTGACACTTGTCGCCTATCCTACAGTAGCCGTTCTTAGAGAATTGTCTGCACACCGGCGGCTGTTTACCACTACCCCTCCATCCACCACCACCCCTCCAACCCCCTCTACCCGGACCACCGCCACCTCTGTACCAACCAGGACCTGGACCTCCCCTTCCTCTATTATGCATCGGGCCGCCACCCCTGGGTCCCTGGAAATTGGGACCAGGTACGAAAAGAGGACCAGGCGGGCCTTGGAAGTTATTCGCATTCATATTATTGAATCCCATGTCTTCTGGGCCCATCATGCCGTAACCCTCTTGCTGCTGATTGTACATCGGTGGGGGACCCATCATTCCTGGTGGCACCATCGGTCCTCCTTCCATCCCCTGGGGAAATGCACCTGGCATGTTTGCCATTGGATTCATGCCCATTGCATCGGGCACAACGACTTTTCCGTCTCCGGTACGCCAACCCCCGCCACCGGCAGGTAACGGCCCCCCTATTTCCGGGGCTAATTGGCCCATGTGACCCGGAGCCATCATTTGCTGAGGCATTTGCGGCATGGGGCCCATGGCGGCCTGAGGTCCCATCGGCGGCATCATCGGTTGCTGATTGTGCGGGAAGGTTGGATAATGGAAATTTGTAACCGCGGGGGTCTGTGGTTGTAGTTGGGGTTTTGGCTCTGGCCAAGCCATGCTCGTGAAGTCCTTCTCGCTCTCCTTGTTGCCTGTGAGATCGTCCAGGGGAATGATCTTTGGGTCGCTGAACACGTGATGCCGCTCCTCATCCGGTTCCGCGGCAGAATCCGGAATCCTGGAAATAAGATATGGACTAATGAATCTCTTCTCGATCGAAAAGTAGAATTATTATTGTTTCCTTAGTTTAATTTAGTTTTAAAGTGAACTTCTTTAAATTTTTTTAACAAATTTTTTTTTCCACCGAATATATATATATTCAAACCCTTTCTCTTCTTATTTAATGTTTTTCACGTGGGTTCGAGTGAGCGCGATATCACCTTCGGGAATCGAAAGTTGGTCGGCGCGGATCGCCGAAGGTGTACGACACGAAAAATGGTCCAACGCTGGTAGTCCAAATGACAAATATATTTCTTATAGCAAATTACAAAATACGAGCACACACGAAACTATATTTAGACGACTCAATGTAGTTCTATGTCGCGGAATCGGACACAAAGTGACGTAATACGACGCAGATTGCACAAACCTGCAACTCGCTTAAAGTGAGTCCTTCTTTAGGTCGTAACGGATTCACGTCTCTCCCTTCAGTACAAAAGATTTAATACGCTCCTATATTCCCGATATACCGCGGTTGTTTTTCTCGGTTCTGTACGCTACAACGGCCCTTTCTCGAGTAAGTCCTTGTTCCCTTGCACGAGGTCCCCATCCGGCCGATCTCCAAAATTTTCTCCTCCTCGATCAAAACACTCTCGCGGCCGCTATATATGTAACAGGTTACAATGATATATATCTATGTATATATATATA
>JBCFXI010000541.1:0-145069 GCA_038496175.1 Ampulex compressa
TTATACCAAAAGAAAGGAAAGCGGAAAGTTTATTAGAACCTATCCCCCCCCCCCCCCAAAAAAAAGGCTATAAGCCCGCAACACTTTTCCAATCTTCCACGGATCGCCCAGGCTGTCGAGCAGTATAACCCCGAAACCGGGAGTAGGTCCACGGCCACGGAGGAGTTCCATCAGCGGCGTAATCCCCGGCAGCGTGTCGCATCGTAGACGCATGGACACACCGAGGAGCGCATAAATCGTCGTCGCCGTTCCTCAATGGCGGTCGTTAACATCGGTAACGTTATTTCATAAACCTTTTTCCCCGGCATACCCGGGAGGTCCCCGGGATCGCTATAGGGGGATAAATCCGATCTCCCGGCGGAGCACCATCAAACGAGTATTAAAAATAACCGATAGGGTCGTGGCGGCGATTTGCATGCGCTCGTTACTCCGCCGAAGTGCTCACACCGAGCTGGTACGGCTCGCATAAAGAGAAAAAGGAGGATGGCGCGGCCGAGCTTAAACCTTCATCGCATACCTACTAATACCCGGCAATATCTTTGTCGCGGTATGCCGAGGCCGCGGCTCGCTAGGCGGAGGAAGAGAGCCTGAGGGGGGGGAGGAGGCGCACCTCCCGAAGAAGACGGGCCCTGAAAGCCGTGGCGCAACTTTGTATACGTATAATGCCTCCGCTGTTGGATCGATGTGTGTTGGTGGTGCCGCGTTCCACCCACCGTACCGCGACTAAACTTCTCCGCCGGCTTGCAAAACGTCTCGCGGTAATATTACCCGAAGCAAACGACCAGGTAAGCCTGTACCCGCGCCACCCAAGTGGACCTTGTTAGCACGGGTATCCTCGAGATGCACCACCCAGAAACCGGAGGAGCCTCATACCGGTGCGTGGAGTAACGAGAGAGAAGGGGGGCGCGAAGAAGCGTGGAGGGGGGGACGGAGATCCTCTCGTGGCTTCATTATCTGGATAAAGGCCCGCGCGGGCTTTTCGACGATAAAAGGACGGCGGAGGTAGCGCGATTTCCTCGAAAATCGGGTTTTTCGAAGGGAGATCGAGAGTGGACGCTTTGGTTGTGCAAGCGGAAGCCTGTTGTAGAGGTAGAATATGATCGCGAGAGGTTTCGGTTTTTGTACAGTGTCGTTTGTCGTAAACTACGTATAGTCTTTCGTGGACAGTCGAGCTAGTGTTAACTGCTCGAATCTCCTAGATTATATTACGAATCGTACGCTATTTAACGTTTTAAACTTTTAAACTTTTAAACTTTAAAAAATTAAACAACGGATATAGACTACTACAAGTTGCTCATAAACCATACGCTATCCTTACTCGAGTCCATCCCGAATTTCGTGGTACACATCGCAAGCTCGCGTTCCATCGCGCACCGCGAAAAGCTCGAGTGACTCAAATCCACGAAGAATCATAGCCGCTGAAGCCTAAAAGGGCAGAGTCGCTGCTGCTCGGTCACTTTACCGCGGTCCTGGGTCGCGAGTCCACTTTGCGGAGGAGGAGAAGCTCGGAACGACCGATGCATGGGGTTGTCGTGCGTTGAGTCATGTGTCATTGGGCGCTCCGAATCCGGAGAACGCCGTATGCCAGCGGGGTAGGTATACTTCCACGCTCCTTCTCCGCTGAACGAGAGAGAAAGAGAGAAAGAGAGAGAGAGAGAGATAGAGAGAGAAGAAGAGAAAGCAAGGGTGGGAGAAGCAGCAAAGAAGCGGGAAAGGAAAAGCAAAGGGGAAAGGAGGGGCCAGAGGGAAGGTGGGGCAATGGCCCGTGAACCACCGCCACGGCGTAATGACGCGGCTCTCCTTTCAAAGATTGCATCGCAGGAAAAGCTCCGTGCGAAGCCGCCTCCCCCCTCCCCGCCTCCCTTCCCTGCAGCACCCTCGCCACGTACCCTCGGTCTCCTTCTGCAGGAATCGATACGATGGCTCCAGGAATCCGGGGGGTTTTACGTTAAAATACTGCAGAAAATAATGGCCCGATATACCTTCCGCAGGGGAAAGGATGGAACTTCGGTTCGTTCGTTGGTTCGTCGCGCCTCGTCCCTCCTCCTTCCCACCACGGGTTTATCACGGGTCCACCGACCGAATTACCATGCACCGGGAGTGCAGCCCTCTAATTGCACCTCCAACTCGATCGGCCCAGAGCGCCGGGAGGAAATTGGTAGGAAGGTAATTCATCCTGCTCGGAGATAGCGGACACGTGCAGACTCCGAGGATCCTACGAAACAGCGGGATCACGTGGACGAAAGTGGGTTTCCTGGAATCGCTTTTGGATCCCGCCATTCCCAGGGCCGTTTTCCTCTCTGGAAAGAGCGTCGATCGACGCGACGGAGCCTTGCGACCTTTAATTCCTCAATTTCGAGCCCCCTCTTTCCCGTGTCGTTCCATTGGCTTGTTCCAAAAAGACACTCTTTTTGCCATCAGGCTGTAGATACTTTATCTAGCGATGTTTCTATGAACGCAAAGCCTAATCTGTTAGATCTCGTGGTCTTTGTCTTCGGTTTCCCTCTGATCGTATACGTAATTCAATAAAGTAATATAAAGCGAAGAAGATCAGGGATCACTGCTTGCTTTTGAAAATAAAACGTACAATATTTTGTATATTTTATTTTCTTGCAAAACAAAAGAAACTTTCGGAGCAATCGAATATATTATCGTGGTCGAGCTATCGCTTGTAGGACACAAAGAAGAATTGCAGGTTACAAGCGGTGCTCCCTGGTGTAATGAAAATATAAAGAAACGAAGAAACGAATATATTCACGTCTTGCATCCTTGAAATTATATTTATCCTTAATCCCTTCTGTATCTTACACCCTCTGCGCTTTTTGAACCGTCGATTATCACCATCGAACGCGTCTGTTAAAATGATAATTTCAAGAGCAACGACGACGATTATCCCCAATATTATCCCACGTATTCAATCCTTGTTCCTTTATACGAGATCCTCCGAGAATTATCCTCCTGGGAAAGTTCGCGTTAAAAGCGGAGAAAGATATCCACGCGCAGCGCGGCGTCGAATTACGAAGGGGAAAATGCGAAAGACAATGAGGTGGCGAAGGAATCATCGCGAGATACGCGAAGTGGGGGGAGGATCTTCTCAATCTCCGAATAAGAAAAGTTTTAGAACGCCCTCGATTTGAGTCTCCCCGGGAGAGAAATGCGGCTCGGGCAAAGACTGTGTATTTAAAGTTATAAGAACCAATTTAAAAATCCGAGATACCTCCCACCCTTTCAGAGCGAGAAAATTCGGTCTCTCCTTCGGATGCGGGCGGAGGGTATGCATCCATCCAAAGTTAAATCCGGGAATCTTAGTTAAAAGAAGCAATTATGGAGCGGACGGAGTACAAGCGAGGAGATACGAGGCGGAGGCCTGATAAGGAAAACTCATCGCTTCCTTTCTCCGCCTCGTGCGCGCACGGTCGTCCAAAGGTTCTGCCCTCCATTCGAACGACGCACTCTGCGCCTTCCGCCTGCTTATTCCTGCAGGTTTTTTAAGCCATTAATCAAGGGACGATTTAAATAATTCGACAGCATTCGTTACAATGCATATAGAATCGAGCGTGCGAGGCCTGTCATTGCTATAATTAACGATTAAAATCGAATAGATGAAACGATCGTTTGATGTCAAGTAGATGTGAAGGTATATGACGTGAATCGATCAGTTTATAAAAACAATCCTGTGGTTAATTAAGGTTAGAATAAAAATATTTTAGAAAAAGACAATGTTATATCAGTCTCGAAGATATCTAAATTAATATAAGGATTATAAACATGTATATTGCCGTGTGCTACATATTTCGTTAGAAAATGTCGAAGTTTGGCCACTAGTGCGTGCTCATGTTCGGAACAAAATTTCAGAGATTTTTTATTCCCGGTGTAAAATATTTATTTAAAATTTTGGCGAGTAAAACGCTTAGTCTGGACGTTTAAAAACCTCGACTGGTCGACAGGCATCATATAATTTTACATCTAATGCCTATAATTATTATTCAGTCAATACCTTGGTTTATGATTTATTCTGACGCCGATATACCTGCTCGTATTATTTAATTTCACCCTTTTATTTTTTATTTCTCTATTTAACTGTCCTATATTCTATAACGTGGATTTAGGAGGTAACATTATAACGAGGAAGTAATAATAACAAACATACTCAGCATTAACGCTCAACGGGTTAAAAGAACCTAACTTAGTCCAATATACAATATAATCCACGCAAAGGTGTATCCAGCATGCTAGAATAATCTTTCCGATCAAAAAAGGCGGTTAAAAAAATACATGAATCCGCAACAGCAGAACGTATTTATGTGTTTATTTTTACCTATCGACGATTCGTAAACAGCTTCTACGCCTCAGACCGTAAACAAAACAAATTCCAATTACTCTGCGTACCACTTGTCGGGACACAGCTTCATCGCAGCTGCATTAGAGAATATTCCACTTTACGCTGGAAAGTGCAAATGCCTTTGCACGACAACAGAACCGTTGTTTCGCTTAGCAGCGCCAAAAAGAACCACCAACTTTTTCACAGAGCGCCATTTCGTGCGCGAAGCCGATGCATCGGTGTCCGCGAAGGACAAAGGGTGCCTCGTCTCCTTGCTTAAGCCCCCCCCCCGCCCTTCCTCTCTCTGCCGTGCAATAATAGGCGCTTCTATTCTCGGAGAGTCCGCCGTTAGCCATCTTAAGTGCACGCAGTCACTACTGGTTTAACCGTGAGATGTTTATTTGCGCTATCTATCACGGCCGAGATAACAAGACTGTCGTGGAAGTATGTTCCGAAGTAATTACGCGGATAATCGAAAGTGACGTCCTCGCAATCTACATGTGTGCGCATATAACCGTGGATGATATTTATTTCAGCCGCTTCCGTCGTGCATCGATTAAGACTCTCCACCCGTCGCGCCCCAACGTCCGTCGAGCCACGATTGATAAATTCAATGCCGAACATTGTGAGCGTTCGAAGACAGGGGCGAGTAATTAGCAGAATCGAGATTTGATTCCAGCCGTTTCCCTACCGCATCGATCAACCTCTTAGGGACGATGCGCCACTGTAGTGGCTTTCGCGGATGTCATTTTATATTAGGACGCGCCACTAAAGTGGCTTACTCACTCAAAAGTATAAACTCTCGAAAGTATAAACTGGTATAAGACATTTTCTTCCAACTGCTTCATGTGAAATGTGTGCTGTTTATATAACCTTGAGAGAAAAATGAAGCGATAATGAAAGCGTTTCTCCTTAGATTGCTTAAAGAAATTTTTGAAACTTTCGTGGATATGAAAAATAAAGTTAGCTGTAGCAAATCTACCTTCGATCACCTCTTCAGACTGTCCGGAAAATATTTTCCTTGCAACTTCAAATATCTAAATAAACTTTGTAAAATTGCACCGAGGATTCAAAGTAAAGCCTACGATCGCCGTGAACGATTAACACTAAACTTACTAGCCACTTTTCGAACATATTTATATATACCACGTACATCCTTAAGTAAAAAAGCTCTTCGATTATTACTCTGCGATAGAATCATTGAAAATTCAAAAAAATCCTCTCTTACAAAATGCAACACTTTTTCTAATAAACGACTGATCGTTAAAATTGACCGCTTCCGTAGGTTCAGTGTTAAACACAACTTCGTTCGACAGACTCAGTGTATACGCTAATCAGGCAAACTGTTTACCTACGCTAGAGTTCCAGTTGTGACTAAAAAGTAAAATACAGAATACAGAGATCGGACCATTACTCAGCCTCGCAAAATTGAAAACCGTTTACCAGAACTCGAAGTGGAGCAAACTCCCATAACTGAAATTCTGATATATCGGCCCACCTAACTGTGAGCTCTTATAAATCTTTTAGCGCTGCACTCGCCCCGACAAAATTCATTCCTTTCTGTCGCGCTATTTGTCAACGGATCTATCGTGACGCTCGAATGACATCATCGGTGTGCGGCCCGTCGTCCCCCGCGAAACGGCGCGAGGGCAGAAATCCCCGATTTCGTCGGCATTTCGGGCCTAATTTTCACGAGCGGGTGATCGATCACGCTCGTTTCCATCGCCGTGCTTTATCCGGCTGCGCACAAATACAGGCACGTGCGTGCATTTCCACGAGTCCGAATCAAGAAAGGGGCGGAATTCGGGGCTTTTAACCCCTCTCCAGTTTGGTGGAAATGCGAAAAGGCGGAAATTTGCCAGCCAACCGTGGGGGTAACGATGGCAGAGCAGATGGAAACTAGGTCTTCTACGGAAAATATACGGGTTAGAATTCCAATATTTACATACCACACGTGTACACGTGGAAAACTAAATTGTGCTCTTATGCGACTTTCTCGTGTAATATTTCGTGGTTTTTGGTCATTCGAAACTCTTAGCAGCGAAAGATACCAAGAGTTCAAGAGAAGTATACGATCTTTTTTCTCAGAATACTTCGTTATTCTGTCAATGTACTTGGTGAAAAATATGCTGATAATGTAGCAATTCGTTCAAGAGAAATAAATTAGCACGAGAAATAAAAAGGACTTTCCATTTACTAATATTGTATTGGGCATTTATAACAATTTATAACAACAAAACTTGGGCATTTATAACAATTTCGTAAACTGTTTAAGAATACTGCTGCTACATTATTTATTAAAGCACAAAAGGACGTGAACAATTTAACTTTAAAACAATGCGCCATTTTTTAGACACATTTAGGTACACCACATATGTATATCCTAAAAAAAATAAAGTCAAAGAAGAAATCTCAATGGATCAATATAATGACCTGCATATTACGAAAAAATGACAGAAAATCTCAAAAGACGCCCAGTCACAAAGATGTGGGATTTTTCTAAAGAATTACAGACCAGTCATTTTGACTAACGTAGTACCTCTAATGCTGATATACACTCAACTTCGCGGCCATTTTTCTATCACCATTTTGAATCCATCAAGGAGCTCCGTTAAACGATAAAATCACGTAAAATCGACAATCAACTAAATAAACAATTCTGCTCCCGATCGACAAAGCGTCTTCCTAACTCTCGGGTTTTCATCGACTCCCCACCGATTCCTCATCTTCTCGAGGAAAAATCGAGGGTTGTTCCAGCACCCCACGGCGCGTGCGAGCATGTTTATGCATAAGTCGCATGTGGCCACTTCGGTGATAGCGTCGTACCCAACGAATAGGAATTCGACGTACGCTACGATTCGCGTTCTTCCTCGCGACGAGGAAATTACGAGGGAGAAAACGGCCACGTGCATGTGGAATCGATCCTCCCGATGATGGAGCGCCCTTCGATGGGTCGGCATCTCGGCTGAGCGATGACGCCGCTCACGATTTACCCCACGGCGAGGTTTAGGCGCTTCGAGAAACTCCCTTCTTTAACGCACCACTTGCCAATCCTCGAATATCCCTTGCTTTCGATCCTAACGGTCATCAACGAATCGCTCTAAATGGTTCTTCGAGGTCCGTCATGGATCGCATTTCCTATACCACGCTTATCGTCTGTCCAATACAAATGATCGATTAAACGTTACAAATGCCCTGTGCCTCCGCTTAAATATGCAAGAGGGGAAGAGGCGATAATAGAAGAATATAAAAAATACTTTCAATTTACGAGACTAGGTTGGGCAGATGGATAGACGCAATATATTTCTACGATAACATCCAAGCTGGTACACTTTGGCGCGCCTTTTCCCTACGACGATCGGATTCGCACTGCCCAACCAAACGTAGGTCCGAAGCATTCGCTTCTTCACACTCTGCATGCGCACTCGTACGAGCACGAACAAAAGGGCGCCTCGTGCCCACTTAGGATCCGTCTGTCATCTCGCCACCGCTATTCACGAACCGTTACCGCCTCGTCCTCCAAAATGCTCACAAATATTAATACATCAGAGTGGAAGCCTCAGTGGCTACACGTATCCCATTTACTATCCGCACTCGAGTCCTCTCCACCTTCTTCGATCAACCCTACCCGCGATTCCAGGTTCCCATCGGCCAGAGGCTAAGACCGAGCCCCCAGCCCAGGCTCTCCTGCTGCGCGTAGCGAGTTTCCGCGGGGAGACGGGCCGCAAAAGAGAGGAACGAAAGCGCAGAGTGGAAATCGACGTTGGGCGGGAACCGCGCTAGTCGATGTTCGGCCAGTCGGCACTTTAATCCGCGTATTTTCGGAGTTCCGCATTCCGTTCTGTTTTGCCGGGCAGTTCGTCATCTCGTTGGATCCGCAGTCGGGCGTAGGACCGGGCTGGATGTTGGCGGAGGTCGGGGGAGCTGGTGGAGGAGGAAGAGGAGGAGGAGGAGAAAGAGGAGGAGGATGATGGTGGTCGGAGGTGGGGAAGGCTCGTGGGGAGAGTAGGTTGAGAACGGGGAGTAGGGGAGCAGCGTGTTTGCAGATCCTCTATCGGCCGCTTCAGCCCCCGATCCACCATCCCCCATTCCCTCAACCCTACCTCCGGCTCCGCCACCACCTCCATCCGCCCCTGGAGCCTGGATGGTTTGGGGTAGAGCGGCAGGCGGCGCGAGGCAGATAAGAGAATTGCACTGTCAAGCCGGAATGATATATTTGACCAACATTTCCATATAACCCCGGCAGAGGCGCCCTCGCGCATCACTCCGCTCTCTTACTCTCGGATTCTTCTCCTTCTTCCCTCTTCCATTTCTTCCCTTTTTGTCTGCGCCTCTCCACCTCGCCCACCCCCACCCTCCCCCCTCCGCCACCCTTTTACCCGGCCCTTTATCGGCGCCTCTCTTACCTCCGATTCGTTCGATTCGCCTCCTCTCTTTCCTCGATTCGTTCCACCCTACCTCCCCTTTCTTTCTCTCTCCCTCTCCCTCTCAAATATATATATACATATATATATATCCCTGTCTCTCTCCTTCCCTCTCACCTTTCCTGCACGTTTCCTCGCCCCCTTTCCCTCCTTCTCTTTCTTTCTACCTTTTTTCTTCGCCCGGGCAGCTGCCGGCGGCGTTACCGCTGCAGCGCGAGGAGACGCTCCGAAATTACGTTTGGGGTCAGCGCGCTTATTGACAGTTTTATACGCCGACATTCTTATTGCAAATCCGCCCTGCCTCGCGGTGGCTCCAATCCGGAGGAATTTCCTGCCCGATACCGGTCCGGGGAAAATCGGATTTTACGCCACGGGATCGGGGTGCTGGCGCGGAAAGCTCCGCGCGACCCTCTCGACTTGGAGAGGGCCGCGATCAAAGCGCGAGCTCGCCAAGTGCGGGATTTCAAAGCTGCTCGACTTAACGACGAGTGAAATTAAATCTCCGATCGCACCCTTCGAAGCGCTATGCAGAATGATGAGATAAAAACTTGGATTACTTGCCGGATTATTTGTATTGGAAGAGCGCGCGATACTTTTGAGTATGTGGATGCGATGCGTGTGTGCGTGGAGTAAAGGGGATCGAGTATGAGATGGTGACTCCGATTTAAGTATATATATAATGTTTTTAGTGGCAATTGTTGCAGTCGCTCTTTTAAAGAAATGATAAAGCATCGAATTTGGAATAAATACTTTGCTTGGTAAAAATCGATCCATTGTCAATTGGGGCACAAAATTCTAATTTTACAAATTACGATGCGATTATAATTTTTCAAAGAAGTCACTGACCGGTCATTTTGACCGGTTCGGTAGGTTTGGTGTTAAAGTGATGTAATACTCGTTGCAAATATTAGATCACGCGTGCTGAGAATCAAGCGAAGGGACCATTCTTCCTTAGAATTATAATTCAATTCCGATATATCGGCGGATAGGCATAACGGACGATGCCGGTAGACGCGACTGAGAGCGATAAATAAAATTTCCAGAGGACTGTTCGAAGAGAGGAAGGAAATGCTGGAAAGCGTGTAGGAGAAGCAAGGGTAGCATCTGGTTATTCTCTCCTAGCGAACAGAAACGCTTCTCGTGGATTAAACGCGGACGTGTACGAAGAAGTGGCATTGGAAACAACAAAGTGCCTACTGTTCGCGAGCACCGTGCCGTGGATAAGCGGTAATACAATTTAGATAATTAAACAGATATCAGAGCTCCGTTATCCGGTGCGTTAATGTAAAGTAGCCCTCGTGCCACGGTTCGCAGTGTCCCTTGCCACGTCTCTCGACAGCACGAAACAAAACACCGCTGTTTTTAATAAATATCAGCCTCGGGAGGCAATTATCCACGATACGGGGAAACCATAGTTACGAGATTTCTCCATTTCCCACTCGTTACAAGGCTTACAATCATTAAGCGTATGAATATTTAACGTAAAACCTACACAATACATCGTAGACGCGTTATTTCTCTCAGCACTCAACGTAAATCCCCGTGTGATCCCTCTACCTGCTTCAGTTTTTATATAGGATACCAATAAGCAAATGAAATTGTTTCTAATGAAAAAAAAAAAGTTTGATCGTTCATTTATCGTTTGCATCGATTTGAAGCAGCGTCTAAATAAACGTGCGATGCTCGAGAGGTTTTCCAAGGAATTCCACGCAATCGAGAAGAGCGGAATAGTCTCACGAGCAAAAAAAAAAAGTCTATTCTAAGCCGGTGGAAATAACGTGGTCGCCTTTGGAATTAATCAACGTTGACTTACCGGGTGTCCAGCCGGTCGCAATCAATTCGTACGAGCTCCTTTATCGCGCGAATCAGATCGGAATCAGCCAGAGAAACTTGCTTACTGAAATCAGCCGAGTCACGCTGATGCTGCGGTTTATCCCGGACAGTTCTTCCTACCGACGATCTATCACTCGCATATACACCGAGGGTACGGCGATCGCAGGTGCAGTTTATGAAATGTGATTTATCTACGCTGAATTTCGATCTTCCACGCGCGATCTAGGGGGAGGATCGACGTCGGTGTAAATATCCCCAAGTAAGATTCTGACATTCAATAAAGAAGACTGGGTGACTCGTGAAAAGAAGATCTTGGAGATGATTTTTAGAAGGACCGCTTCGCGTTGTATTGTCTGATGTATCAGAGAAATTCTAAATACTTAGGTAATCTGGCATGTAACGATCGATTACGTTTAAACAAATAGTCGGTCTATCTTCGTGCGCGAGAAGGTAATATCTCGGAAATGATCTCTGTGCAAAATATTTCATGCGCTTTGGTTTACGTATGTTTGACCAGTTTCGGATATTCGATGTTTCTAGGACACTCAAACATTTATACGAAGAACCTGATTCTTTATACGTCCCTCAAATGCCTGGTTATACTAATGTAATTGTCTACGGTGAAGATTAAAATAATCGCTAAGCGGGAATCAAAACGAGGATCTTAAAATACGAGGAGAAATCTCGATAGCGATTGTTATCCAGTTAACTGCGTTCGACGTGAATATACGTCGATCCAGAACTTCATTTTAGTGACCTTTTATATTAACCTTGTCAAGGACGAATCGCTAATTTTCTACGGAATCAAAATTCGTAGGAAGTGTAAAAAAATATATCTTAAAATGGAGATAAGATAAGATAAATCTCAAGTTCCATCGAGACTGTGGTTCTGACAAGACCTCCGACGTTAGTTTAGATTCGACGATCGTGGCAAAAGTATCACAAGGTTTTTCATCGACTAATTTTAAGTATCGAAGCCCTACAAAATAGATTTCAGAAATAAAATTAATTTAAGTAAAGTTACCTTGGATTTTAAACCGTGATAAACTTTAAACTTTGAACCAAATGACGCATCTTGGTGAATATTTCTCAAATTATTATAAAAAAAAAAAACAATATAGAGCTTAATATTACAAAGTTATATTTTTGAAGATGTAAATATAGATAACATATTAAAATATACCGTTTTAGTAAGTCAATTTCTATATAAAATCACTTTATATATCTCGAAACAACTGACCCTTGCGAGCAGCAATTAATTGCTACGATAAAATTATATATCAATATTTATAATCAATCAATATATAGCTTCGAGCGAGAAATTTCTTAAGACAAATCACGTCTAAAATCGTTTGATGTTACCTACACAAGACACTCGTCGCGCATGCGCAAAACCATCTCGAGTCGTTGCTTCGCCCGATCCAAAAAGTCTTCGATCGCAGAGGGTCAATACTAAATTCCACGGTTAACTGGTCATACGAAATATTTAAGAGGCTTTAAGAGGCTAGCATGAGATACACATCCTCATGGATTCCCTGGTACCTTTGACGTATAGAAGGGACTTTTCGGCCCTTCCCTCGGATGCCGGCCGACGTCCTAGTGGCAGCGATTTGTCAAAACCGGCGTGGCGCCTGTCATTCGTCTCTTTACGGCAGGATCGTTAACGAAAGGAGAAAAAAGTAAGGAGAACCGGTGGTTCCCCAAAAAAGAAAGACAAAGCAAATCGGGATGTACAGCGATATTATCTCTTCCATACCGCGGCGAAGTTCCCCGTGGCACGGCCCAGACCCCCCGGCGGGCGCTGCGTGTGTTAATTTGAATCGAGAGAGATTACGCGGAGACTCCCCGGAGCGAGCAGCCATTTTGTATCAAAATGTCGATAAAGGAAGTCAGAGCTCGGCCCCTGCGCTCGTACGCGTCCCTCGGATCGCGATTCGACTCCTAATCGTCGACTACGCTGCCATTTGCCGTTCCAGCGCCGCCTCGCGATAAACAACGATCGATTTCCGTATTGACTAATGACAATTCGCGATTTTTGACGATTCGGGCAGTTTATTTTGAAAGTGGCCTACGACCATTTGTCGATCACTTTTTACTAAGCGTAGTAATGTGTATAACATTACGTTAGCTGTTATAAACAAGATTTTGTAATGCAGTATATTCTGCGGATAGGATAATTTCAGAGGCATATATTTTCGCAGTTACTTCAATAATGAGAAATATCATTTTAATAGTGGACTAAATTCAATGATATTTGATAGAGAAAATATAAGTGTTTCGTAGGAGTATACAGGTTTTACACTGGAAATTCACCAGTTTGTATTTTGAATTTAAATTTTCGCAGTTTGAATTTACGCTTTTGTAAGTCGGGTTTTTTTTACCATTGAATACCATTTTGGCTTATTCTTCGAGCAACGACCACTTGGTTGATATGATTAATCGTTCTCTCGTAACTATTACACTTAGTAACTGCAATAATTATTACATGAATAAGAGCAATGCACGATCGTTCCGTCGAAATAACTTTACATTGGCTATGTCTATATTCCGCCAAGAACTTCAATAACAAGAGAACAAACTCGATTTGCAAAAGGATAAATTTTAAAAACAAAACCCTGAATTTAAAGTGCAAACTCTGCACAAAACTGAACGATCGTACTTCCTGAGATTATCCAGCAATGAAATATCAGTATTATTTCAATCCTGAGATTATGATAATACAAGTTTCGCTTAGCTATTGCAGCCAAAGGACTCTTCTCTTAGCAACCATCGAGAGCGAAGGTTTCGGCCAAAAAACGATACCAGACAGAGCAGTTATGCGAATGTGCCAACATCTTTCGGCGACATTCCGTCGATCATTGTCAGGCAAGACTAATTCAACTCGGGAATTCCTCGCGTTTCGAGGAACCGAGAGACCAGGGTGCCGGATTCGAATTTCCTAGATCAAATCTACCGACAGGGGCCCGTCCCGGATACGCGGCCGGGTCGATAGGAATTTAGTCCAAAGTTATTGGAGTTCCTGGTGGAACTCCATCGCCACGTACGGCGCATTCTCCACGGGCAACGGATACTCCCGTGCGTCGAACCGAGCTGGGGGAGATTTATTCGGGTGGCCGTGGCGGTCACCGTCGAGTAGAAACGGAAGACGGGAATTGCTTCGAAACCCTTTATCAGATTTCTTTCCTAAGCCCCTGGAATTACGAGATTTAAAAAAAAAAAGAAAGAAACACACGCAAGCGATTTGTCTCCATTAGTCTCGAGTACTGAGCTCATTCACGCACACTCGCAACTCGTTAACTTGATATAAAAAGGAATAATGTTTTTTTCGCTTCGTTAACACGTTCTCCTTTATTCTCTGGATATTTTGAATTTTTCTTGAAAAACAAAGAAGTATAGAAGAATTATTTCTTGCCTATTATAAAAATCGCGAAGAATACGTTAGAAGGAAATTGTAATAGCGTGAGGAGATGCGCGGCTTGAAGGAAAAGAAAAATAAATCCAAAAGTAACAAAAAATGAGAGCAGCGTGGAAGGTGTACCTTGGTACTTGTACGTCGAGTCAAGCTCGACGTAAAAATACTTATGAAAAATGATTGTGTCCACTCAAACTCGACTCCAATGGTTATGTAGTATTATATAATAACATAATCTTATAAATAAAAAAATATGACGTGGAAAGGATTAAAAGCTTCCACGCATAATACCTTTATATAAAAAGTTATTTCAACGAATAAAAAAACAGTATCTCTTCTTTCGAAAGAATCACGAGTGCAGTATTAATGCACACTTGTACATATAATCCTAGTAAAAACATATACGCGATATCGAGGAATACGATGATTATTTTCAGCATAAATATATTCATCATAAAGAACGTATGAAAAAAAAAAGGGGAGGAGGATACAAAGGAACGGACACGGTTGGATTCTATAGACATATAAATAAAGGAAAGGCCCGTCTCCCCTAGTTTCCATAAATTACATGTAAGACTAAGCCTCTATCCGCAGTACGTCATCCTGGGCCAGGAATTCGCGTGTCTCCATGCGTCTCGCCGTGGGACGAGCGCGTACGCTCCGGATCCTCCAGGATTTTCCGCCTCGCCCCGCTCGTGGGAGCTCGAGGAAAGGTGGGCAGAGGAAAACAAGAAGTCCGGGGGTAGTGCGCGCGTTATATCATCGCCGACATCGTGTAATTCTACTCGACCGTACGCGATATGCCCTCTTCTCCTCGCACGGCACAACTCTCTGCACCCCATAAATATCTCTGAATCATCGCCAGTGCCCTTCGTTGCTCTCCTCGCGCTCGAACACATCGCCGGAAACGCGGATACGATGCTTGGGACCTTATGCTTATGCGCCGCGACTGATTCTCATGCAAACGCCTCGCGAGGATGTTTCTATGAAGCCTCTCCAGGGAGAGGGCAGGGATAGGTCTCTTATCGATCCGCGTTTTTGTCGGGAGCGGACTGGGGAGGAGGACCTCTTCCTGTTTATCGCTAACTCGAGCCCCCTGGAATTATGAGGCTATTGCTATGCATTTTTTGATTTCATCGCTCTGACGACTTGTTTCGCGAGGATGGGACTAGACGACTTCGAGGTTGGTGAAGAGGGTGAGAGAGAGGGTGTTTGAGAAAAAGGATGAATATGTTATTGTAAATGTAGCCTAACCTTATTGCGCGTGATAGTTTTAAATTCAATATGTATTAGTATGTTTTAATTTGAATGTGTTATTATTGTTTTCGGTTGCTTTTCACGTATGAAACAGCTGTGCCTGTGTAATATAAAAAGAAGTGAGAGGTACCTCACTATAGCTATCGTGAAATAAATATTAATACGAGAGGTTAGTATGACAAATTAACGAAATAGGTAATGGAAATTACGGTGGCTTGATTGGAATAGGAGTATGACATGATAGTATTATTGTCTTACATTCAGCAGTGGTAAAATCTGATGATTATATGCATTACTTGCAAACAGCAAGTATCCAATAAGAATTTAACCGAGTAATACGATCAAGATATTCTTTTAGTCCACATTTGAAACCTCTCATTTCTCAATCAATTCCGCAAATTTGTGAAAATAATATGTATACGATGACAAAGTAAACATACGTATCACCCTCAAAACGTAGTCGAATTTATATCGAAACGTGCACGTCTATCATACAATACAAGACTTTTTACCATACAATCTATTATACAATTTAACAATTAAAAAAAAAACTGAAGATACGCATAAACTTCTATACCTCTGCATATAACCAACCGTATAGAAAAATCAGTCTAACCGCACCTCCACCGTAACCAACCTCGTAACCGACACCACGATCTCTCAGAAACAATCTATACCCAATAGCGGCCCGAAATTAATCAGCGTTCTTCCCTTGGAATCCAAGTGAATTCGCCTCCTAACCGAAACAGCGTCGGTCGTACGAGCCCATAAAGAGCGACCGTGCGCGATAATGGAACGAAATTCGTCATTCGCCTCGAGGTAGGACGAGCCACGGGCTCGATTCGACGATGCGAGACAACGGTTCCATAACGAAAATCCTATAATTTCCGTATCAGCAAAAGCTCTCTCTCTCTCCCCTCCCTCCCTTTTATTTTTTATCCAGTTCGTAACGCGGTTCCGCGTGGCGGCCAGAACGTGACAATGGGCACCGACGACCCGATTTCCCGATTCCGTGCGTCCAGTGCGTAGCGCGTATTGCGCGAGTGTACGGCTGCAGCAGGGCAATGAAACGTCCGTCGGGCCGTTTCGCGCTATTTGTCTCTGCGGAAGACGAGCGGACGCCAGCGTGGACCGGCAGAGAGTCGTTGGCAGCGCCGGCCAATGCGGCCGATGCGCCGATTGTTTGATGCACGCCCGATTAAACGATCATTGTACGATTCCGCGAGTCGCTCACCGCCAGTGCCACGGGATATTACGTTTCCACCCGCGAAATTCCCGTATATTTACTGCCGCACGCCCCGGCATCACTTTCACCCAGCGGTAAACCCGTGCCTCCGACGGAGCCCAGCTTCGGCGGAGCTTCCTAGCGCGCTCTCGCGAAAACCATCGACCGAGCACCCTTAACTGGGATAACCGTATTTTGGTCTGGTCGTAAAAAGGGAAAATGACACTTGATGAGGGAAGAAAAGAGAGTAGATAGAGGACATGTTTGTCTAAGTAAATAAGCAGTTTATAGGGTTTTAGTTGTGAATTTTAGCAGGGAACAATGTAACTTTTACTTCTCTTTTTTAGGAAAATAAATGGATTCTATATGAATTGTTTTGTTATGAAGAATAAAGCTTTGATAATATTGCTTTCGGAAATTGGAGATACTTAATGGGTATTTTAACGTATTTGAAGCTGTTGTTTCTATCGAATATTGATACAATAATAAAGATTCGGATTCAAGTACGAGGAGTAAAAATCCGGATATTTTTGCATATGTAAAGAACCCGACCAAACTGAAATTTGAGATCTAAATTTGTTTCAGATTTGTACAAACATTCCCCGATAAAGCAACTGCGTGCAGATAGCAAAAGGCACTTTAGCAACAACCCAACGTTAACTTAGATCATCAAGTACATAAGGCTAAGTAGACACATTGTACATCTAAAGGCACAGAGAGTTTACTTATTAAAATACCCATTTCACGAATTATTACCACGACACATTCCTAATCCACGTTTCAACAACTTAGATTTCCACTCGCCTAGAACACAAGCCAAATACAATTCTACTCTCCCCTCTTTCAAAACCCTTTCATTAGAAATGAGATATTCATGCTGTGCCATTACAAAAAAGAAAAAGAAAAAATACTGCTCGTCAAGACCACAGCTGCATTCACAATACAATTCACCTAGCAAGACGAATAGTCGAGTATCATGTCGCTGGATCATCGACACCGACGTGCCAGTGTAAGATGTAATTTCAAGCCTCGAGCGCTACGCGGAAGAATCCGCTAATTCAGCGAGGAAACTCATGGCAATATCGCGAAGGGTAACCAAAGAGCGGGCATCGCTGAAGGCAGTGCGGGGCATAATCGTACTCTCCCCACCGTGACGGGCCTGAAAAGGACGTCACTTCCGACGGAAAACCTAACCCTGCCCCGCCCCTCCCCTGCTCTTTGTGTTATTTGGCACGAGCGTGTTTATTCTCAGCGACCACCCCCGTGGAAACAACGTAACGATGTGTTGTGCGCGCAACCCCATGCCTCTCTAGCTTCCCCTCTCGGCAGTCCTATTAGCGCAATGACGAGTAAACTATGACGTCGTCGAGCAGCCCCCGAAGAGAGAAAGGAAGACGATCGAGCCACTGGAGGAAGTTCCTGCGGTCAGCAAGGGCCTCGATCTTAAGTGCTGGCCCTAAGCCGACGGGAAAAACGGCCTGCGCTCGACGAATACTGACCGCGAGAAAATTCGGATTAGCTTACGGTCAGCTCTACGTCCGGGAGGATTTTCCGGCCGCCGTGTTTCGAGGAGATACGACGCGAGATACGAAAGTGCTTACCGACGTGCGAGGCATTCGTCTGAGCTTCGAGGTGGGATGGAAGGTACTCACCTGGAACAAAAAGAACATTGTTGTTAGAACGGTTGCCAGGTGCTTTATTCCTGGTAAATAGACTTCAACGGCTTAGAAGTAAGCGTAATGGGTTATAATTCCTGCGATCGATCGTGAGGGGGCTTCGTGTCGGATTAATCAAGATTGAAACTGGATTCAATAGTGATCGATAGATCGGTTCGAAGTATTGTCTTCTGTAAATATGTGTATTACTTTGCTCGTGGTTGTATAACTTCTTTAGTTGATTTTCATCTAGATGTTCTTTCTCTATTGAGATTATTACCAGGTACCAGGGTTAAGTATGATGACATGATTATTGCCGATGGCTCGTGCGATTGATGTACCTTTTACAATGCTATGCGCTTATGCCATCCACGTGGACTGGATGCTATAAGCGTTTATTGTATTTCCTTCCGCAGTGGCCACCGATGGACAATGCTTTGAATCATAAAAACCCACTTTTTACAACAAAGCCCTAATTTCGGTAACAAAACCGGCGGATGCAAAGTTGTACACCTATTATAATGATGCTGAAATAATTATTGTTCTGCCTGACAAAGCTGTACATCTTTCAGCCATGTCAGCTACGTTTCTTATACACCGAGAAGCTTTCTACCCACAGGAACGAAAGGTATGCACCAATAATAAAGGACTTACACCTCGGCCGATTGTTCGAATATCTCTTCTTGCTCAACACGAGGCCATAGAGAATCGTTATATTATTGAGTCCCGAGCATAGTACGTCGCACGTATATAAACCCAAGCAATCCAAGGACTCTGAATAATGTGCCGCGTATATACGATGTTGATTCATCTCAGAAATCCACGAATACGTATGGCGGGATGGAAAAGACGATTAAAACCTTCCGCGTGAAAGTTCGAGCCGCTATTCGCCTTAGCTCCGCAAATTTATTTCCCGCGCGAAATGCGTAAAACACAGAGCGCGACGGCGCTCATTCCGATGTTCGTATGACCGCGAGATCAAATCTAAATTCCTGCTCGCACAAGATCGGGGACATTTTCGTCCCGAGGAGCGAGGGAACGAAAAAGACGTACGCGGCATAAAAAAGGGAGAACTGGGGGAACCAAAGGCGTGGTGATTGCGCCGGATACGAGAGGCGCGACGATACGGCCCCGTATTATCACGTCTCCCTCGTCGTGGTTCAACCCAGGAAGATGAGATCTCCGCGCGTACTCCTCCTGGAGGACATCCGCGAAGAGGTAGGGTAAAAAGGCGGACAGGAAAAAAGAGAGAGAGGAAGGATCCGCGAGAATGCGAGAGATGGTAAATCGCGCCAACTTTAACCGCGAGACGCTCGAAGGCGCGGATACGCGTTATTCGATTCGATCGCTCGTATTTGCAGTCTGATTAAAGCTGTTGATTTGGTAGTTGAGGATGATGAAGTTGATGATAAGAGGAGCGATGAAAAAATTACCTTAGGCTCACAAAAGTTGGTGGTTTGGATTTTTTATAGTCCATTTACGCGTAGAATTGGCATCGATCGCGGCAAAAATGTAACTCTAACATTTTTTCTAATTGCAATTTCTAATTGCACCTCATGTGTTTTTATTTTTTATTTCGTTTTATTTTTGTTTATGTCTTTGGTTGTCCCAAAAGCATCTTTGCCTATCTGTGCGTAACCGCTTTATCTGGCAGTGTTTATACAAATATGAAACCTGATCTGTTCAATTTTGTAGTCACTACTTTCTGTCAAAGAAATCTTTTGGGACAGATTCATACATTATAACTTTATTTTATACGTGTCCGCATGATTTATAGCTGAAATGATTATTGGAGAAAATGCATAGCCTTGAACTAATAACTATCCCTTTCCGTATTTCCTTTGTTACGTCGAATATATTACAGCATGAATCGATGTCAGATAACGATCACTTTTTGACCACACAACTCTTGAAAATCTATTCATCAGATCCTTTTAATTATCCATCTATCACCCTTGTACAACAAACTTATATATTTTTATTCGCTTTCCTTTTATAAAAATAAAAGCATCCAACAAACGGATCTTCAACTTTTACTCACCAAAAAAATAAAGATTATCCCTTTCCGCACATACCCCTCCTTCACAATAATCAACAATATCAAAGCAATAACCACCAATCACAATTCCTTCAAGTATCAGCCCCATCCCCCCCCCCGTACAAATCTACCCGCCGCAAATCATCCGAGCAGATATGTGGACGAGCGAATGAATAAAACAGTATGAAAGGGAAAAGGAAGAAAAGAGGAGAGAAAAAAGGGCGAATGACTAAGTAGGTACAAGGGTAGATATGCGGGATAGCAATCTCCTCGCGGGTATGCAACCTCGTCGATTGGCCACCGGCACAAGTCGGTCTCTGCGAATTGCGCTCGGCCTTTTGACGGGGCCAGGAGAAAGTTTTACGAGCGCCTCCTCGAGCGAGCCGCGGGACACGGCCTGCTTAAATGAGCGAGAGAGAGAGAGAGAGAGAGCGAGAGAGAGGAGGGAGGGGGGGGGGCGAGTGGAACGGGTCCGGCGCGAGAAAAAAGGAGGAAGAGGAAGGCTGTACTTCGGCAAATTCGCGAGATGCCGAGCCGCTCTCCTCGGATTCTCGTATCAAGTTCCACGGCGCGGTAGGTATTGCGCCCTATCGCGATCTTCGACATTCCATCTGCCTGGCCCCGAAGTGTTCGTCTTCCACGAAGCACCGCGAGGACGCTCCTTGGGAGGAGCCCCCTCCAGGATCGCCTCTCCTTATTCCCGAATTATTTTGGAATCGGCCCGATGGCCCCCGCGGACGGCATGTGGATACACGGCATACCCCGCTGTTTCGGAACTCTCAATCAACCTTAGGCCCGTGGAATGAGAGTGATTAATAAAGAACCGTGGGGGTTGCCGGGGGAAGGATAGGTCCCCTTAGGCGGGAGAAGAAAGTAGGGGCTTTGCTATGTGGGTCTTGTAATAGGTTGGTTCGAAAGTCGGTTTCGTTTTATGAGGAAATAATATAGGAATAATAGGAGTAAATTATTCGGAACGAAGAGGCAAAGGTTTAATGGAGCGTTGTTGATCAACGTTTGGAACGCTTTGCGTGTTCCTTGTGAAACTGCAAAGATAGGACTGTATTGTGCACGAATACAAGCTTAAATCTAAACTGTTAGTTAAGTCAATAATGAAGACGCAAAAAAAGGATATGAATAGTATCTTACGTGGATCTAGTGATGAAAGCAGTAGAAAATTAAAAAAATAGCGGTATGTGATGGTTCTATAGAATGAACGTAGATACACGGTGTATCTTGTTACGTGCTTTGTGGAGGGCATTTTGAGATAATATAGGTTTTATAAGGATAATAGGGAAGGGGGGATTTATTTCTCGAAGGCTTTCCTGCTGCGACAGCGCGTTGCTTTCGATCGTGATCGCATCCCGGTTCAATCCTTGAGTTTTTGTCTGGAAGACACTTTTGTTTGTCTGATTGATGTTATGTATTTATCTGCTTTTCTTTATGTGTCTGATCTGGCATTTTATATCTGGTCTTGCGCGATATTCGGCGTTCAGGATTAAATATAGAAATGACTTGCACCGTGTTTTTTAAATTTTGAGATCCACAATTTCTAGGTTCACAGTTTTTCCACGCGATAAGGAACCAATAAGTGGAAAGTCGAAATCGGTACTTGAATACCAGATTGTCTACGCAAGGCTTAAAATTACCCGCTCTTTCTGAAGAGCTCGCTTTAAGCACGTAATTGCATTGCGTAGCGTGTAAGTACAAAGTGCGAGGGCACGTATTACAATAAGAATTCCCAGGTGAACGCGTCGGAAGCCTTCTGAATATCGTTAATTAGCGCGACATTACTCGATCGTGGATCACGAGGTACAGCTGTTTCTTCGTTTACCAAGGTCTTAATGTTTCGTGACCGGTGTTGCGTCGTTCATAATCGGGAAGCCCGCTCGCCCACGAGGCGGCCGTTAAATTGGACGAAGGACAGCTGCGAGACACTATCCTCCATTTGAATTCGTCGATGGAATCATAGTTGGAAATAAAGGTGGAGCCTCTCACCTGCTTCAACATTATGCACGTGCGCGCGGTTATTGGTACGTACCGCGAGAGCACGTCCCTAGGAGAGAATTAACGATCGGACAACGCGCCGCGGAAATGAGCGCATTGGGAGCAAGCGAAATAAATTCGATCTTACGGTACCTCTCTGCCCTGAAACTGGCTTCGCGGGACATAAACAACAACGAAGATAAGATTAACTTCATGAACGCGAGGAAGAGAGTTTTCTCCCGTGCGTCGCGTGTGCTGCACGCCGCTGACCAAAGTACGAATCTTGGTTTCGCGCAAAGTGCAAGTTCTTCGTTTAGGAGCGCGATAACGAGACGGGAAGACGATAATGGCACTGTCACGACGTATTTCACAAAGAGTTTGTCTTGCATCATAACGGACTGAAACTTATAAGCATAAGTCTTTTTAACGACTGCATCGCTTCTGAATGGATGCTACGGAACAAAACACTTTGCAGATCCGTTGGCGGAAAATAAACCCTTGGACACAAAAGACGGCGGTTAATACATATCGTGGGAAGTCGCACAATGAAACTTTTATGCGACGATTATATTATAAGTTGGCTCTAGAGTGTCTTTTGCTATTCGATTGAATCGAGTTTGCGATCCGATTAACCTTGTTAATTTGAACTTTCGACGATGTGTTTAGGCATAGAATTTGCATCCGTCGTAGCCAAAACGTAACATTGACTTCTTTTATTTTATATTCTCACACGTTTATGTATTAGATTGTTCCAAAAGCGTCTTTCGCTATCTGCACGTAGTTGATATATCTAGCAATGTTTAAAAAAACATGAAACCTAATCTATGAAATGTTGTAATCTTATTTTTCAGTTGTCCTCCTACGGTATACATCCTTCAATAGAATAATATAACTTTTAATAATAAACTTTGGGCACAACCCAATACCTCACTTCCACCCATTACATAGCTAATGCAAACCCAGTATTCATTAACATTAATTCCCCCACGAAACTTTCAAATGAACCGCATCAACAACGATTTACAACAACCAAACATAAACGCCTCTCGTCCCTTAGAAAGATCACTAACCAAATTGCCACGTATTCCGAATCTCAAGATTAAAAAGAAAAAGCGGTACAAGAAAACCCACCCGCACCCAATCCCGGAAGCCAAGGGATCGAGAGGCGTCGGCGATAATATAAAAGTCTTCCAGACAAAAAACCGAGGATCGAAGCGGCGCGCTTCTTCAATCGAAAGCAATGCGCTGTCGCGACGAGAAATCGATTTCCCTTCCTCGCCTACCCGGAATCAAGGCTAAGAAGAGGAATCTTCCCGCGAGCTCCCGGTCCACGGGCAAAGTTCGAATTCAGCAGGATTTTCTCTCACCTCCCGGATTTTCGCTGATCACGCTCCCGCGAGAGAGGAAATTCCGCTCGTTCCGTGAATAATTGCAGGCGGCGGTAGACGGACGGCGAGAAGAAAGACAGAGAGAGAGGGAGAGAGAGAGGGAGGGAGAAAGAGGGAAGGCGGAATCGCGGGCGAAACTTCGCGTCTATTATTACCACGATCGCAAGAATGCCGTGGCTGCCGTACGGATAACCGTACGCGGAAAGTCGGCCGAAGGGAGGAGAGAGGAGGAAAGACAGAGGGGCGGTGGGGCGGAGGTGGGAGGCGGGGTGCAGCGGGCGTAGAAAACGAGGTGGATGGAAGAACGGGTAGGAGAGCAGCCCCCTACTTACGTAATTTTAAATTAAACTGTGACGTTTTCAAATTAACGTTTTTGCTCCTACTCTCTCTCCCCCTCCCGCCGCCCTCTCTCCCACTCACTCTCTCTCTCTCTCGTTCTCTCTCGCCCCCATCTCGCTCACACTTTCTTCCACCGCGTCGCTTCTTTCTCCTCGGCCACCCCTCCATCCTCGCTGCCCTCCCTCCGGCGCTTCGACGCGAGCCTCTAGACCCGAGGTAGAAACTTGCGATATTACAGGAGGGTTTTTTCTCCCCCCCCCCCCTCCTTCCACCCCTGGCCCTCCACCCAGGCCCCAACCCCGGCGCGTCTCGGGCGCGGAAGCGCGCGTAATTTAGGTACCAGGAAATTGGTTTTCTCGACAATGAAATAGAAGAATGCGATGCGACGAGGCCCCGAAGAGGTTTGGAAAAAAAGGAGGCGGAGTGAGAGGGAGAGAGAGAGAGAGAGAGAGGAGGAGAGAGCGAGCCGCGAGAACAGGGACGACGTGGCTGCTACGTGCACGCTCGGGACCGTCGCGATGGGCACGGTAATTGCAGTAACTGCGGCACTTCCTTATTAAAGCCACGGCCCTGAGCGGGAATCGCCGAACGGATTTCCATTCACGAAAATTCCATCGTCGCGCTGGAAAGGAAAGGACGAGCCATTGTCCCCCGGCGACGTGTCTCGCGGGAAAAGGGCGCACCTGACAGGACACGAATCCGCGCGCCGCGCGCAAGGCCGAATCCACTTCCGCATCCCAATTTCGGGGAACAAAAGAGCGCCTCGTTAATTTCTCGCGGAAGATAACGCCGCGCAATGGGGAGGGGGGAGGGGCTTCCGCAATTTTCCCCTTTCGACGATAGCCCAATTATCGCCAAAGGGCGTTTTTAAAAGCCCAACGGGGGGGGAGCGAGCGGTGAACTTAAATACTGGCGTTGTCTCGTCGTAGAAACGGAATGGATCTGGATTCCTGCGTTCCTCTTGTTCGTTCGTCAAGTGTCCTTGATTATAAACGTTCCTGGATACTACGCTCGGCTTACTGGAGGAAAAATTTAAGCGGACTTCGCTACTTGCAGAGAGGATTTAAGCGGGCTTGGCTATTTGTGATCTTTAAATGTAAAGATGAGTTTTGTTTAGACAATTTTGAGCTTTGATAATAGATCTGCTAGCTAGTTTTTAGACGTGTTTAGATGTGCGAAGGATATTCCGAAGGAAAAGGGGGACAAGGGAGAAGTGTCGACAGATTAAGGCTAAATCCACCAGCCACGTTCCAGACATATTTATGTATACCAAATGTTCTTGAAGAAGACTAAGAAAAGATGCCAATAGATCGGTCATGAAGAATATCAAACACCCGGGAAAGAACCTGTACGAAGTACAGCAATTCTTCCAAGAAGCAACGTTTATTTTAATCGGTTCGATAGGTTTCGATGTTAACATATCAATTAATATACCGCAAGAAAATCATAGAAAATCTCTATAAATACCTCGTACCGAAGTTACACAATCTTTCAAAGAAATAATCGACGGGTCATTTCGACCGCTTCGAAAGTTTAGTCTCAAATCCATATATAAACAAGGTCACTAATCACTCCATATACGCGAATATTTTATAAACTTGTATAATCCAAAGTTCGTCTTTCCCGCCCATCACCTCTGGTTTTTCCATGTGATATATATACCACAGCTCTGATGGTTCGGAACCCACCTTAAACACTAGCTCCTAGGCCAAATGACCTTAGCAGTCGATGCCAAAAATCAATTTAAAAAAAAAATTCGTATTCAGTAAATAGAAGAACCATGAGAGATTCGTATCTTCGACGCTCAGGGGCTTGCTCAGCTCCGTCAAAATTGACCCCCATCCGGTAATTTCCAGGAATCCCGGATCATCCTGCCGTGCGCTCCTGCGCGGGGCCAATAAGATCACGGAAGTGTCGGTGGTCGCGCATCGGTGGATTCGTGCCACTCGTGAAGACCGGCGAATCGTTCGACGATAATTATCCGTCACACACAATCGCGAGGTATCCTGTATCCAGCTCAGCTCTCGCATCCTGCGTGCGCCACGTACTGGCTCGCGCACCGCTGGTAATTGTTCGGTCGTCGGGGCCGCTGAATAAAATACAAGCTACCGGTCGCGCTGTCTGTCAGTCCGTCAGGCCTGTCTGTCCGTCACGCTGACGTGGGAAGACGCCGCCTGGTTCCACCCCAGAAGGTCCGCCCGCTACCGAAAGCTAGTTACGATTGTTGTTCGAGAAACTCGGAGTCATGCAAGCCCACCATCCGGCTTCCACCCTCGTTCCTGGCTCCCGCCTTCATCCACCTCCGCGCCGCGAGCAATTTCACAGTCATGCAATCATAATCAACTCGAGATAATAGTTTTCTCGGTAGTCCTCCCGATGATGCCCCCGCGGCCCGGATACCGCGCCTCGAATGGGACCTGGCTTTTGAGGGACTTCCGGCTGCCGATTGCGCCCCTGCTGGCCCTCCTGGAGGATGGCAGTCATCCTTACTTTTCTTTTCTATGATTTCTAATTTTTTAAATTAATTTTAATTCCTCGATAAAGATGATATAGTCATTTTTAAGTAATTTTAGTTTTTGGAATTCGTTTTCGGTACCGACTGCCAGAGTCATTTGGCCTGGGATTTATTGTTTAACGCTTTCGGGCCTAAATTATTATTATGTAGTAGGAAAATTATATTGTGAATAAACGTTCCATTGTAAATAAAAATCTGCTGATTGTATTTTCGGAGAGAAATTTTACTAGAAAACTTCTGTCCAAGTAATATAGTAGATTGTCCCAAAAGTGACTTTCGCTATCTGCACGCAGCTGTTTTATCTGGCAATATTTATACAAACACGAAAGTCGAATGTTCTAGTCCTTGTCTTCAATAGTACTCTACCTGTACATATAATTTAGTCGAATAATATAAAGCACAAAATCTTGTGCATCCATTATTCCCTCACAAAACGAAAAAAAACTTTCGCGACAACCTAATAAATTCATTCGATTTTTATCGAGGATACAAAGCGGTCCTTTAAGTTTAGCCCGCGCCTTAATTGTCACAAGTGTTCCATGAACGAAACTAGATCACGTGTGGAAAGCTTGCTCCAATAATTCAAACGTCAACCGACTAAATCATCCGAATATCGCTGCAAACATTGCTATCAACTCCAAAGAACACTACGCAAATATATATTTCGCAGGTGTTGTACAATTTACAGTCCTCGAAAGCAGATCCGCGTTCTCGAAGCTCATTGGCCAAGTGGTAAGCGATAAGGATCATCGATTCCGCGAAAAGAAATTTCCACGTAAAATAGACGATAAAACGTCACCACGATTCGCATGGCGATAGAGTTATGTCCAATGGAAAGGCGGGTTGTTTCCCGAGGGGGAATCAAGATCAGAATCGTCTCGTCCGGATAATTAGGCAATCCGGTCCGCGGTGCGGATCCGATTAGCTGCACGACGGGTGATGCGTGAAGCCTATGGAGTTGAAAGTTTCCATCGACCAGGGCAAACAGCCCGCGCGAGCGATGGGAAGAGGAAGAGACTGATTTCCGGTAGGTTCGTCGGTGAAATCATCGAAACATCTCGACTCGATCCGACCACTTTGCGAGGTTCGCCTAATTCGCTGTATCCTGCCTCGATGGCACGCATGTGCCCCTCGAACGTTTTCTCCCCTGGCCGGGCTGCGTTGCCAAAAGAAGAACCGTAACCATGAAATCCGGTTGAATAATTACGACAAACCTGGGAGTGACGAAGACACAGGTATCCATACAAAGGATAACGAGAGAGAGGAACAATGGAAGAGGGGAGGGAGAAGAATAAACCAGTAGAACGATCAAATGAAACAGAAAGCAAAATAGAACCAATATGAAAGAAATAGTGATGATCTAGATAAAGAAGGACCAAAGATCTATGTTGTGGATTAAGAAAAGTGCAACAAGGGTGGAATTATTAGGGGTACCGAAAAAAAATGTCGTTAAAGACGTGTTTTGTGATATTTCGGTGACTTTATTTATCAGGAATGAATCGTGATTTGTAAAATTAGAATTTGCTGCACCGATTTGCAATGTATCAATTTCTATCGAGGGAAGAATTTATTCGAAATATGGTGCTTCATCATTTTTTAAAAAGAGAGGCTGCAACAAGTGCGACTAAAAATATTTATACTGTACTTGGCAATTATTTGGATGTGGGACTAATTTCAATTTCAAAAATAGCTCTGGCAATGCGAAACCTAGAAAAGTAAACGATGCCATACCGACTGCTGAAATCGAAAGCAATCCAACTTTACCGATCGAAAAAATTGCGAACAATCTCGGGTACTCATGGAATCCTAAGAGTCCAAAAGAACCTTAAAAAAATCGGAAAGGTGTAAAGAAAGTACAGATGAATACCGCACAATGATAAAAAAAAACCACATCTCTTTTCCAGTACCCCTAATAGATAAAGCAACGAAAAATAGCGATGAAGGATGCGCTGAATCAGAATCAACCTTAGAGCGCGACAAGAAAAACGTAGAGGAGCGTAGGAAAGTAGCAGGAGAAAATAAGCGGTAGACCTCTCGCAACCCCTTCGACGATCGACAAAGTCAGAATATGTCAAAGGCCCGACTGCGGTAGACCGCATAAACTGTTACGTCGGCTTCTAGCCCCAAAGTCGAGGAGGAAAGAAGGAGGGCGAGGGTTGCTCGCAGTCATGCGAGGTGACGTGTCGACAAGCCTAACTGCGCCGGTGTTGCGGTGACAACCGCCGGCTCGTTCGCAAGGAGATAATAAGCCCGCTGGTGGTTTCCTTTCGAATTAGAAAAGAATCACGTGCGCGGATGCGAGGGCTCCCTCGGAAGGGCGGTTCGCTGAAAGCCAAGAAGCTGAGAAACCGCAACCGTTCTGCGACGATGGCCAAGGGGGAGTATCCACGAAGGTGCACGCCGATGCACGCATTCAACTCCCTAAGACATAATCGCCGAGAGGCGGAAGAAAGCGCTTGCTTTCGTCGCTCTTATCGCTTCGCGGATATGCGCGTTACCGTGAAAGACCGTGAAGCAGGGAATGTTCCGTGAATGTCGACGCGTGCGAAATACCGTGAAAAACAAATTCCCCTATTTCGTCATATATCGTACATGAAAAAACTGCATTTTTGTGAGAACGTGATAAAAATATGTTTACACCGCGTTCACCATCAGCGTATTCTGGATGTCGAGATTTTCAGGTATAAGTGAGAAATAATGATATTTGGGAAATATTTTGTACATACTCCAAGTGACTATATGAATACTGACATTCACCGAAAAATGTCGAGATTTACCAAATATCTCCCTCCGCTGTAACGTATATACGTCAAATAACGATCGCCAAGAGAAAGTCGGATATGAGCATCGAGTATGACGATTTTTTAATATCCTTCGGACCAACGCTGATCTATACAACTCGACTTAACGTTTCATCCAAGGCCAGGAGGAAGCACTGGGTCCTACCACCCTTGCTCCACCTATATACCTATCCTTCTAAAATATGACATAGAACCAGTCGTCGATTGAACAGTAGAATTCAACCACACTACCTGCGCGAAAGCAAAATCCATTTGAAGCAGGAGGGAGAGGAACGAATGGAGGAGACGAAGATCGCAAAGGGAGTGCATTAGCCTAATCTAATGACGCAAAGAACTAATAAGAGGGGTTGTTCAATCCGTTTCCCATTCAGAGCCACCTTCCTTTCCTCCCTTTCGAGGTCCCTCCTCCCTTCACCGCGAGGAACCGCCGCTCTTGGCTCTGGGATAACCTATCCGGCGCCCGTAGGGCTAATGCATCGCACAATAGATCAATTACATACATTAGTGGTTCCATGGACGCAGAGGGTGTCCGTAAGCCTCCCTCGCTTTTCTCTACCTTCCTCTGGCTTGTTCCACGGCACTCCCGAGCCGAGATATCGATATCTCGGGGTGCCATCCTTGTCGAGGCCAGGATATGAACCGAGCCTTAATCGAGCATCTACCTCGCGTGCATATTTCACGCCTATTCATTCGGCCGGTGATCCAGGTTTAGCCTTTGCGACTATTAGTTCTTCGATATAGCTTCTTCTTAAATTATCTAAGCTCTCGAGTCCGCGGCATCGACGATTATCTAAGCTCTGTTTAGAAATTTTCCGCGGATACCTACGCGTACGACGTTGGTCTGCAGTTTCATAATAAATGTATATATATTTAAGTTTATCATGAATATATAGTACGCTTGTATTATTCTGTTTATCCATCATTTTTCTATAGTGAAATGTATATAAGGAAGATATTATGTCTCGAAAAGGAAAAGAACCTGTGAATGGAGATCTAAGAAACTTCCCAGCAATTTCGAAGAATCCTTATGCTCAAGCGTTTAAACTAGCTTCACTCAAAGCATTCGTTATTAAAGAAAACGCGAATACCTCAAGTAGATCCTGAAAATCCTCAAATCTAGCATATTCGCATAATCCAGCAGCAAAAACCTAATACGCTCCACCCTCGCGACCCTCACGCAAAAACCAATCAGAAACACCGCGATACATTAAAAAAAAAAAAAAAAAAAAAAAACGCTCGAAAGCGAGCGAATTGAATGGCCAAAAAAAAATGCGAAGCACCCGATAAATTCCAGCTCCGCGATAACAACATAATCCGGCCAAAGGCTGCACCCCGGAAATCGGCGTGGAGAATCGCCGAAACGCCGTGGAAACGACGGCCTGGCGCGCTCCGCTCTCGAGCGTCACAATGCTGGCTCGAAGGAGGGCCGGAGAATTTATGCACCGAGGGAAATTTCGCCAGCGAGGAGCGGCAGATAAGGTACGGTACACAGGTACGCGTAGGTACACCGCGAGCGCCACCGCCAGCGGCGCCGACGAAGACAACGACGAGGACGACGACGACGACGACGAAGAGGAGGACAACAACACCGACGACGACGACGACGACGACGACGACGACGAGCAAGGAGGACGACGAGGACGAAGAAGAGGAGGACCACGACGTGAGACGTCTCAAGCAAGGCGACCGGCCGAAAGCGGCATGCCGGGGAATCGTAAGTTAAGGTGGGACGGCAAAGGAGGAAGGTTAGCCGGCGCAAACATAAAGTTCCAGACTTACGACGCGAGATCCCCGATAGCTCGTCCGCGGTGGGCATAAAAGCATTAAAAAGCGCCGAGGCAAAAACGCAAGTGCACACGTACTCGTGGCCTGGCGTGCACGTGTGCGATGGGGTGTATAAGTATGTACGGGCCGGGCCTCGTCTTATTCTTCCTCTCCCCCCCCCCCCCCCCCCCCCCCTCTTCCGCTCGGTTGCATGCGTTCTTCGCGGCAGACCCCCGCGGCGACCAACCTGTCTTTCCAACACCGTTCCCCCCGCTATCTCGCCGTGGATATCCCGATAATACCCCGGCGCGTCTAAATTCTTTTATAACCCTCTACCTCCGCCGGGGGAGCACGCATCGCGCGATAACGATAATCGACGAGCGTGAAACCCGGACGAAGAGCGACCGCTCGGCTCGGCCGTCCTGGGATTACTTCGATGCACGATGCTCGTTCGATCGTGCGCGCACTTGGCCTTCCTATCCGCAGGACGCGCGTGGAGAAGCTCTTAATAACGCGCCGAGAGGATCGCCGATTCTCACGCTTCGATCGCTGGGAAATTAATGCTGGGGAGATTTTTGGCTAGTTTCTCGGGCTATGCTTGGGGCGGGGGGGTTTCTTTCGGAGTAAACTTAAGGGCTGTTCTTTGGATGTGTTTATGTACTGTATAGGTGTATTTGAAGAAAAAGAGGACTGAGGAGAGATGTTGAGAGATCGATGGAATGATTGGGGGTTTGCGATAATATCTTGGGTGGTCTGAGAAAGTGCTATTTTACGGATTAGAGCGGCGTTTTTTAAGGAAGTATTAACCGGTCGTTTTGATCGCTTTGGTGGGTTTAGCGTTACAGAATGATAATTAGATATGATAATGAGAATTAGATATGATAATTTGGATACTGTATGGGAATCGTGGGAAATGTCTGAAAAAGCATCGTTATGGAGCACTACGATTTTTTAAAAGAAGTAACTGCAGTCGTTTCGACTGGTTCGCTAAGTCTAGCGTTAATGACGATCTCGCGCTGAAGTTGGGAAGTACAGTAATCGAAAGATAATCTATAGACTGAGTCGTAACGTGGCAATATCCTTTATTCAAATATCCTTTATTCCCACCGCCAATCTCAACCCATAAGACGCAGAATATATCACCCTTCAAGTTCTAACCATCATCGAACTTCCCCTCCTACGAACCTCCCGTACCAATTAACACAACAAAAAACACCCTCCAAACCGCATTCGAGTCTCAAACCATCAGTCGAAATCTCGATACCCTCAAACCCACGCAAGATCCATCAGGGACCTCTTCGAGGAGCACAAACCCTCGCGATCAATCCAGATCTCGAAGCGCAACAGTTCTGGAGGAACGCGGATGGAGGAGCGAAACTCTCCTGTATTCACGACGAGCGAGGACGAGAGCAAGAGTCGCCAGTACGTGGCCCGAGAAATATAGGCTTCCTCGGCGATAATGATGGACCGTGTTTACACTGGAACTATCTTCGAGGGGCGCCACGGAGGGTCCATCGGGGGCGGAGGAGCGGCGCAGTGGTAGTGGAAGCAAACGGTGGGTAGGGCCTGGGCGGAGGGACGGAGAGGCCGATGGAGGCGACTCCTTTCTCATGTAAATACGATGTAGCCGCGTGTAAAGGCGGCTGACCGCACGTGTATGTGGCACAATGTCGGCTGCTGGCCTCTCGCGGGCCAGGGCGGTGAAACCTGACCGTGGCGGGCGTAAAGGAGAGGGAAAGGAGGAATACACGCCGGTGGCGGCGACGGTGTTGGTGCCGTAGGACCTCGCGGTGCTGCAGGAGGCGAGGAGGCCGGAGGACGACCGCCCGTAAAATATATCAGCCGCTGTGTGACTTCTCGGGGCAACCACAAATCACGCGACCCCCCGTCGCTTCCCGCCACGCGGTGTGGGTGTACCCCCTGTATGCCTTCCCCCCGCGTCACCGCGTGCACCTTCTTCCACGGCGCTGTCGATGGAAGCTGAGAGATGCGACCGTGGCCTGCGCGCCGGAATCACGAAGGTGCCGTAAAGCCATAGTCTTGAAGTATAATGCTCGATTCTTGATGCGCGAGAACGCCCACGCGTTTGCTGGAGCGAACAATTTCGGCTGGAGTGAACATCCTGAGATCCTGCGCCCCGCGCGTATATTCTTGTTTATGTTTGAGTATTGACCCTTGACGAATGACGCGATTTGGCATCGTTCGTATAATCTGCTTCTATTAATCGGGTAGCTCTAAATTGTTTTTTTTAGTCAAAATTCAATTGTCTTGCTAAGAAATACTAATTTGGAAAGGGTTAAAGGTCATTGGATATCTTGGACTGTAGGTTATTGATTTTTAGTTCTTTGCATAGAGTGAAAAGATCCTTCGTGAGAAGGAAGGAGCGTGATGTTAATCAAGGTAATTGGCATGGATTTTTTTACGCGCGACTGAAGATCAAGGAAAAAGTCGAGGTTGGGTAAAACCACCGCGAAATTTTAAATATGGTTACAACTGGCGCGTGACTCTTTTTCGCGCGACAGTAATTTTGCGTGTGAAATCGTGAGGTTTTATTATTTATGTGTTTGCGTCGTCACCTGCGGATTCTTATAAATTGCAGAATCCTATAAGCAGCTGCTTGTAAGCATACGCAGAGGCGTGTGAGCCAAAGCGGGCCAACGTATTCATCGTGTCATAATCATAAATCATAATCGATCCGCTGCCTTTTCTGGGACCAAGAGGCGGTCGTGCTTGTTGCACACGAGCCGCAAAGATGCCACGATACGAAACCCAGGGAAGGCCCAACAGGTGCATCGTACCACCTCGAATCATAGGCTACTACAAAACAGCCAATCGCATCGCGTGGAACAACAGAGACTGCTAACAATTCCATATAACAAAACTCGATGTACAAACTCAAATTAACTATTCAAAGTACACCACTAAATACACAAAACCCTAATATTATCTAAAAATATTCCTTAACCCTCTTTTAACCGCACAAATTCTGTAATAAGGATTTAAACTCAACGTGGCGCGCAAAGAGGCCAATATAAATCTTCGTACGGACAAACGTATTGGACAAGCAAAACGCTCTCATTCCACTAAACAAATCTATCCACTTGATGCGTAACTCAACGATTAAACCTCTTGATAAAATAACGACGATCAAAAAATAAAGTCACCAGCAAGAAATACACTAGTGAATTAAGCCGACGAATCATTCGCATAAGAGAAAGACGGCGTTGAAAGAAAAAAAAAATCAGGATGCCGGCCAACACCGTATAATAAGATTTTCCAAATTCCAGGCGCGCGTCTCCCGGCGCGGACGAGTGAAGAATTAGCCGACGATGTGCTCGATGACGAAGACCGCATCCTCCCAAGATCTCGAACATCGTGCCCCGGGGCGGCCGCCTAATCCGGTAAAGCCATGTATCATCCGAAGTTCGTTAGAAACTTTAAATATGCTCCCCGGAGGGGAGCGGGTCGGGGTAGGGGGGGTGGCAGGGGTAGGAGACGGCTCGTATTCGAGCGCACAACGCGCGCGCACCGGCGCGATCAAGCTGGAATCTTCTCCGGTGAATACTATTAATGAGACCCGTCCGGGAACGAGGGGCAGAAGAAACGTGGAAGGTGGAGAAAAAACGGCGGCCCCAGGGTGGAGAGGGGAGGGGGGGGGGGATTCCTTTTGAGAGGAGAGATGCCCTTTGTTGGTCCTCGGTGCGAGCGAGGAAATAATGCCCGCTGGAATGTGACCCGTGCACCTCTCGCTTGCGCGTGTGTGGATCAACGCTGCGCGTCAAGGTGCCTCCACGATTCGTGCGAAACCGTTACTATTCGCCTGGATAGACGCGGAAGGTAGGTTCGATGCCTGGCTCGATGATGTTTCACTGGGGCCGATGCAAATTCGCGGACGAGCGGAAAACCGGGTGCCGATAAAAGGTCAGGGTGGCGCTAATTCGTTGTGTGCCAAAGTCAAGTGCAAACCTAAATAATGCGGTGATTAATTCGTGTACTATGGTAAGCTGATTAGAGAAAGAATACTTTTATCGAGTTTGTAGATTTTACAGCAGTTGGTGGAACGTTTGGTTGCAACGATGGAAAGTAAAAGTTGATCTGTTTAGGTAGAAATGAATAAGGAACAAGCGTTCCAAACAAGGGACAATGGTAGTTAATGGGTTAAGAGGCGTAATTAATAATGAGGAGAAGCTTGATATTGTACATTTTACTTGTCGAATTTGCACTTCGATCGATTCGCCCCCGCGCTTCAGACCGTGCGAGATGATCGACATAAGCGGATCGTTAACGCTAAACCTACCAGCCACTTTCTGGACATATTTATGTATACCACATGTATCCTTAAAGAAGAAGAGTACTAAGAAGAAACTTCGATAGATCGATAGAATGATTCACACTCTGCCGTGGAATCATGGAAAATCTCAAAAAGTGTCCTCTCGGGAAGTACAGCGATTTATCTAAGAAACGACTGATCGGTCATTTTAACCGCTTTGCTAGGTTTAGTGTTAATATCGAGAGAAGAGAAGGGACTTTCTTTCTTGTGGATTTGCATGAACGGACGAAGATGAAATTATCGATAAGTTATCATTGTCAATTAAAATACGATAATGTTTTAATAATACACTGAATATTAAGGAGACACTTTTATATCGACGAGTGGTAAATACATGTTATACCTTCCAGAGCGCTGCACAGACTACGATTGAGTAGTATCGTGCAAAAATTCCGCGCCTATCACTCTCTTCTCTACACAGACTCGGACACTTTCTTCCCCCCTTCCTAGCTCTTTGAGTTGTTCGTCTTTCAGAGTAGGCACTTTCCTAAATTATAGCGGAAGAGGCATGGCTACCTTAGCGGATGCCTATCGCTAAGAATTAATTCCACGATCCCACTCCCGATTTCTCAGAGCTAATCCTTCAGAAACGACAAAGTCTCATCAAAGCCCCTTTGATCAATTCCTCGATCCATTGCTCTACGCACAACGACAATCCAAACAACTCTCCATCCATTCACAAGTCCACACGCTCATTCTCTCAGCTCGCGAACACATCAGCAACGATCCGCATCGTTAAGATATTCAAATCCGCGACAGATCGCGCGTAAAATACTCCCAATGAGAAATCGGCACGACACTCGACAGTGTGCAGCCTATAAAAGAGATTGAGTTGCAGAGGGCAAAAACCTCGCGCCGTTCCCTTCTTCCACGCCGCGAACGGCCCTTCCCCTTCAGCTTTACTCGATATCCAAAGGAGCGGCCGGGAATACAAATCAAAACGTTAACAACGAAAAAACCAGGCCGGGAGTGGGACGCGAGACGAGAGCGGAGGGTCATTTATAACTCGGTCGGAGAGGCACGTGATTAGAAGTACCAAATGACCGCGGCAGCAAGAGGAACATCAGCGCCAGCAACGTGCACGGCCTCGACATCCCCCCGGCCCTGGTTCTTTCCTCCTCCTTCCTCCCAGCGAGCGCGTAGAAGGAATGTTTTAACCGGTAGCGACCAGGATCATTATAATGATTCGAATCTATGGGAGGAGCGGTCGGGGGCGCGCTTCTCCGCTCCGCTGGCGTGCTCGTTATTAATATCGAATAACGAGATGCTGCGGCTCGCAAGCGAGCGCCAATGGTATGCATGCCCACGGCATATTCTTTATTAACGATGCACCGCCATTCCCAGCTCCGTCCTCCCACCAAAAAATACACCTGACGCTGCGCTGGACCCGTGGGGATCGCGACATCGAAACTCGCCGGACGGGAGAGAATCGAGATCGACGATACGGGAAAAGTAACGGGGCGACCGTCTCCTACGGTCGAATATAGTGCTCTTAGTCGTGTAATAAGGTAGGATTGGGTATTCGGTTAATACCGAGTAATGCGTTGCAATGGTTAATCCTGAGGTATCTGCAAATGTGTTAATGGAGTTTGAATGAGCGCCCGATGAGCTTGATGAACGACTAAATGGATCTTCTCTTTATGGATTGTATTGTGTGCGCTTCGTTTGCTGTATATTTTTGCACTTCTTTAAATTGGGGAATATTTAAGTGATAGTGTGCGTGTATAGTGTGTTGTATCGTATAGAGGATCCGGCTACGGGTGGGGCCAGGAAAGCGGAACTTGATGGTACGCCACTTTGCGCGAGCGGCTGTTGAGATACGCTCGGTAGTCAAGGTCAAAATAATGTTTAAAGGAGTATTCCTCGCAGTGTAGATTAATTGAAGGAGGATATAATAAAGGAGATTAGAAAAATTACAGAAGAAAAACTTACTCGTGCGAATGCTAATTTGATTAAAAGATATCAAAAACGAGTAATATCGGATGGACGTCACTTCCAACATCGCCTATAACGAGGTTATTAAGCGACACTGGAAACAGGCAAATGCACACTTTCCTGAACCGAGTCGCAGATGAACACTTTGTATATGTATGAGCATGTACAAGATGATCGAGTAAGCATAATCGCGCTCCTTCCATTCACTTAGAAAAAGAACATTATTTGCGTGTTTCTCCAGATACTCTACATTGATCGCAAGACATTCAAACACAAAGTATACTCTATATTATAGTAATAATATTTAATTTCCACACACGCTCTCGATTTTCCTCGACCGAACTCCACCTCCAAAAGACCAGATGGAGACTTGACTAAACATGCGCGAAAGCTACTCGATACTGACCATACCCTGCATTTAGAATGCCAGAAATCATCGAGCAGACGAGGTTAGGACTTCCCTGCTAAGATCGATCACAAGAATTCCCCAGCGCTTACATACCCCTATACTCTGACCAATGTATCCCAGCTATCTCCCCTCTTGCATCCTTTTCTCCTAATCGACGCATCCTATCGATACACTTCGCGAAACAAATACCATCGCCAATCAACGCCTCGCACCTTATCTCCATTCTCAAACGCTTCTTTTCCACGACTTAAGACAACGTCTCGATCAGCCCCCCCCCCCCCAAAATCCACCTCGACCTTCGCGGTTGCGCCCAAAACCGCGCATTCCCGGCGCCAGCAACGATCCCAGCCCTCCAGCACTTTCACTCCCATCCGATAATGATCCGCGCCCCATAAATTTTCATTTGAGCCCCATATCCCGGGGAATGCAACCGGCGACAAGATAAATGCCCCCCGCAATAACAATCCGGGAGAGGCCGAAAGGAGTATCCCGACGTCGATATCCCGCGTTTTATTAATACGTCGGCATTGATTGCCGGCCTCCCACGCCCCCCTGCCCCCTCCTCCACCCTCTCGAGAACCAACGAGACGCCGACGACGCTACGACGACGGCTATTCCCCGGGTCCGGGCGGTTAACAAATGTGGATATAATTGCACGCGAACCTAATGGTTATTGATGGCGCCCACCCCCTCTCTTCCTCCCTATTTCTCTCTCTCTCTTTCTCTCTATATGTCTCTCTCGCTCTCTCTCTCTGCATCGGTCCCTACTTCGTAGCTGCACCGAGCGCACGTTAGCGTTAGCACGAGGTAACGCGCCGTGGCGTGCCGGCGTTATGGAAGCGATGCTTTAGGAGCGATACTGTCGGGTACCAACCCCCCGCCGCGCGACCGACACACACGACTTGATTCACCGCGGGGCCACCGTCGCTTCCTTTTTGCTCCCCGCTCCCGAAGACGCTCCCCTGGATAAAAATGCGTAAGGACCAGAGGCAGTGGCCTATCGCGGCCCGAAATCACCGGGTTCTGGAAATGACGATGTTCTTGGGGGATCCTCGGGGAGCGGTGGGTTGGTCGGAGTGAATATTCGAAGAGTTGCTCGGCGCGCTCGGAGGGGTATTGACTCTCCAATTCGCAACCGAGCTTCAAGGCGGATCGCGTTTAATCGCACGTAAGGTGATATTCAAATGTATTTTTTTTAGCGCAACTGCCCAGGTCCTCCTTTAGTAGGTGTACCAGGCGACGGTATACGGATAGCGAAGATTTAAATGTAGATTCATTATCAGCGGTCTTTGATCGTATGAGAGAAATTTTTCCGTGGCGATATAAAATTTGGGCGTTAGAAGGTAAAGCTCTTACCGCTCTATTAGATTCGCTAGGAGAACACCTGAGATTTAGTTTATTATAGGTGGAAGTCAAAACATGAGAAATTAATACGATACTTGCCCAAATAAAGCGAGAACGCTCGTGGAGGAATGTTTCGAAAACTGTCTCACCAGAGTGCATTACGATATATAAAATGTCTTATGTAGCCACGAACGAGGCATATTTATGAAATAAATAAGTAAAGAAAACATTCAGGAGCACCTGCTCATCTTCCTTTCAAACTAAAACGTCGGACCCGTTGGTCAACTGTATCGTAAAAGTAGACGAAGCGTTAAGGGTCAAGTTTTGCGACTGAAAATGCCCCATATGCCAGACAGTGTCGCATACTTGATTAATTTCGAATACGCTCGACATCGGGGAAGGCTCTGGAGGAAATTCGCGCTCGGTCCGCTCTTCCGTCGGAAGGCCAGGGGAATGTAAATTTCAATCACGATGCAAATTTGTACGGGGCAAAATTTCCAATGTTTTCGCAGCTCGCGCGCAACCTTGTCAGCGAACGTTAATTCGGATTTTTGTTTAAAATCCAAATAGGCGGAGACGCCGGGTATAAATCAACGTTAGCGTCACGGTATTGCGCGCTAATTACACTCGCGCGTTTAATTCAAATCCGAAAGCCGCGTCGTCGCGCTGCGTCTCATTATAAATCAATTAGGGATCGTATTGTAATTTCCCGGTCAGTGGGTCAGTATATTATTTTCGTGGCAGCGGGCTCTTTAGGCCGCGTCCTCGTGACGCGACAGAAACGAGATGCCGTCATCGGGCCGTGACGCGACGAAATTCAGCCGGCCATGCACGTAGGTCGCGCACAAAAGCGGCCATGGTGGACCCAAGACGAGGATCTAGCTCTCTTATTGTCCCGGCTCTAGGCTAATTATGCCTCGAACGCTTGTCCTAGGTGGGCGCGCATGATCGACCTTGCGCGAAAAGCGAGGAAAAAAAATTGACTTGCGCCACGAAATGCCGGTACAAGGAGATAAAGGACCTGTTCAGAGCGTAATGAACTATGAAATTAACCAAGGAATAGAGACTCGCGGATCGTTTTTGTCCGTCGGTGCAGCGGTTCTATCCGAATTAAGCACCATTACTCTTGGACTAGCGGAGAGGAGAGCAATGAGTCGTTTAAAGGACTGGATTTGGCTACAAGATCGTGAATGATGTACGCGATGTTTTCTACGAATCTCGGAGCTGTTGAACGACTTGTTTGAGCATCGGGGTAATTTGCCCTTCTACTGCGATGAATCTGCTTAGCTAGAGGATAGATACAAGTCGCAGATGTTCCAAGTGTCGGACGCTAAATGTGATTGGCAAAAATCTGGCGCCTGTCCTTACTTATGACAAGTCAATCACGAAGCTTTCTAATCTAAGTGTGGCACATATTACACGAGATGTGAGTACACGAATAGTATCGACCTTATAAAATGAACCTCCTTTGTTCCCTACTGTAAAACCTGGTACTTTACTTTGCAAATCACTCTCTTACCTGAAGTACATATTCATCTAAAAAAATCCTTCTATTTAATCACACTATAAAGGATAATAATATATATCTTAATAATCTTAGGATAATAATATATCTTAATCTTCATATTATTAATGTTCAACATTGATTATTATTAACCTTTTAATCACCACACCACGCACTAGCGACCAAAAATGATTGTTCTCGCACGGTAATATCGATTCGATACACCAAACTCCACTCCAAAAAAAACCAGATAGAGAATTAAAAAATAACAGCCTGTAAACAAGCTGCTCTCGAGGACCACGGTAAATGTATCGTTATAATAAACAGTCTGTCCGTTCGCTTCGTGTCTCATTATTCCGCGATCCCTCACACAGCGCATACCCCGCATCCCACATAAATAAAGCCCTTACTTTGATTTACCTCGCCTGAATCTCCTCGAGTGTCCCCAAAGCGGTCGAGGAACGTCCACTTCTACTTGGAGCAAAAGTTTGCCCCGCATAATCGCGGCGGCCCACCCTCAAGGCGGGCACGCAAGGTGGAAAAGTCGTTGGCCGTCTAGTCGGCGGCGTCTCTGCGGGCGGAACGCCTGTGAAGAGGCATAAACGAATCCTCGTTGTGGGGTATAAACCGCACGCACGCAAAAAACTTCCTCGAGAAGGTGCACGCGCGTTTCGCGGCTGTTATCCAATGTGGAACGAAAGAAATGAGGGGCGGCAGGGGGGGGAGGAGCTGTAACCGCAAGCAGCACTGCCAGGCCGCGTTCACGCCTAATGACAGCGTTTTACGGTCTTATGAAGCACGGTTGCGGTGAGGCTTGGAATCCCTGATATTTCGTTGTATCCCCATACTCAAGGGCCCTCCTCCACGGCCTCAAGGTTAGTTTCCGCGAAATCGCCTAATTGCGTAGCAGCTCGCCGTGGAATGCGAGTGGAACGGTCTAAATATATCACGCGAAAAAAGGGGCGGTTTTCCTGGCAATCGACCCTTGTTTTCCCAACCTGCATATTTGATGCTAAAGCGTCTTAAATATTCAGGACGTAAAGGCTGGAGAGGTTGATCTCCTTGCCTATTTAATTGGTACTCTTTTCGAAACCCGGGAGAGTGGCTTGGAGAAGACGCAGGCTATTATCGTTAGGCTCGTGGCTATGCAAATATTTCTAATGACTAGTGTGTAATTATAGCGTTGGTATTTTTTCTATTATACCGATTTTTAATGAGTACAAATCGATATTACTACTTTCGATATTACTGATTACCATAGGCACCCAACGTTTGACACTTACTGTCGCTTACCAATGTATTGATACATATAGTCGTCGACTTCTTTCTCAAATGATTCACATCTTACTCGACATAGCATGGCTTCTTTTACCTCCATGAGTCACTAATTTCTTCTGTTCTGTACAAAAGCTACTCACCCATTCCATTATTTACCTTATATCACAAAGTATAAAAAGTGACACAACGCTGTAACGCGCATGTCCTTTCACACCTGAGCCATGCAGTACCGCCATGCTCACAAAACGACTATCCACATAAGGGAATCATACTGGCAAAAGACATAAACGTGTCGAAAGAGCTAAAAACCTCGCGTCTCACGTATAACATAATTCTTAAAAGAAAACTCGAGTACCTATGTCTATGCGTATATCAATTTCAAAAACGCCCACCACTCCTTCCATCGACGGTTAATCCAGCCAATCGCCAAACGGGGAGAATCGAAATCGAAGAAATATGTGGATAGCGCTAGGACCACTAAGCGGATTAATTTTTAGCGGAGCCAACTAATTAAAAGTTAAAATCGTCCTCGGCGCCCCTGGTCTTCGGCGGAAGAGCGACGAGGCGGGCCGCGACGAAAGTTCGAGCGAAGTAAAAGTTCGAATTCGACAGCGGAATTTACCCCTCGATGGCAGTCATATCGATAACCCCTCCTCGGATAATTGAACTTAACGAAGTGTCTGGCACCGTGGAAACGAATTCGTCGTCGAAAGCGAGCTCGCGCGCGCGCGCGCATTCGCCCTGGCGAAGTTGCGACGATCCAAATCCAATCTTCCAATCGTAGTCAATTACGGCTTGACAATGCCCGGACCAGCTGGCTGCCTAAATGTCAGCCGTACGAGGCGACGGTGTCATTTCGTATACAAACGGGATTACGCAATCTAATTCACCGCCTGACAAAAGGCCGACAAAGAAAGCCGCGAAAGTGGAAGCTAGGGTCGCCTCTGTCTTTCTCCTCCTTTCCGCCCTCGTTCCCGTAACTCAACCAATTTCTCCCATTGCGGCCCTACCTACGTGCTATCCATATCCGAGTTGCGAAGCGAGGAGAGTCCAACGTTTATTCGAAATGGCCCACCCGTTGTTTAAACGTCCCCCCGTCCGCTTTACAGGATACACCAATCGGATTACGCCCTGAGTACCATCGGCCTCTTGACTGTTTTACATGGACGCGAAAAGAGTTATAGGCTGGAAACTATTTGTCGGATGGTTGTGGATAATTGGTATTAGGATGTGATAGGATTGATAAAATATCGTGTGATTGTAGAATATTAAAGTGGTCAATCATGGAAAAGAGTAGGAATAGTCGTTCGCAAATGTAAATCGTATCTCATAAACGAGTATACGATAGCAAGGAGGTAAGAAAGTAGGATAAAATAGATCAACGTGCTCGAAAATCACCTATTAGTGAAGTTAGAGATGCAAGGTGTTACAATAATAATAGAATCGCTTAGCACTCCGATTGCTATGAGAATCTCCCACGCACATCTCTGAGAACAACAGAACATACAAAGATATTAAATAATTTAATTCGATCGCGTTCATGCACCACGATAAGATTCTTCACAATCTCCAAAAATGTAAGGTTACAAATTTGAGGAATTATTACGGTTAGCCGTCTTTCACATTACACTATCACGTGGAATGCATAGTCTTCAGGACAGAAAAGCGAATCTCTCAAAACAACAGAACATACAAAAGTTCAATTCGATCATCCACGCACCATCATAAAATCCCGCATAATCCCCAAAAACGCAGGGTTACAAATTCGTGGTATTATCACAGGACATTACGACCGTCGGCCTAATTCCGCGGTTAGCCGTCTATCACATTACGCCATCCCGTGGAATTCATAATCTTCAGGACGGGGAAGCGGGCGGAACAACTGGTGAAGCGAGCGAGATGCAAATTAACGTCCCTCCCACCCTCCGGATCAGCGTCACGTCGCAGCTCACCTCGTGTACGTCGTTTCGCAACTAGTCGCCGCGACGTCGAAGACAATCTGTCCGCGGTCCCCGAGCACTTATCCCCCCGGTCCTTTGTCTCCAGGGCCGGGTGATTTTTTCGAACCGTCCCGCGGGGGCCGAGCAAGAGCCCACGGCTCGAACAACGTCCACGGCGGGGCGTTTAAGTCTATCCCGCATGTTAATATAATGTCTTAGGTGGCCGTAGCCGTGTCGACAAGCCACGAGTACCTCTCCGCGGGTACGTTCCCCTTTACAAGGCGCGCGGCTAGATAATCGCGGCATTGTCTTACATCGACGCTCGTATTCTACACGGAAACGACGTGCATGGAGGCGCGCAAGCGTTTTGCATCGGGCCGCCCTCGGCCAGGGCGCTTTATCGGGGCCGCGATCGGCCGCAAACGAACTGACGAGACTAATCACCCGTCCGGGGCAGATTTCTCCGTACGAATTCCTTTCCTCATTGTTGCTATCTCCGCGCAGTTCCTCGAACGTGTCGCACCGGCCTGGGACCGCCGATCGGGGCGCGGAGTAATTATGAGTTGTGATAGGGCCCCGGCCTTGTTCGCCCGAGCGGAATTTCTAATTGGCTTGTACGGAATCTCAGCCACCCCGATCCCCGGCCGAGACTAACGCGACGTCGTGTTACCTGCCCGCTGAAACGATACGACGCTCTCGTATGCATTCGCCCGATAGACTCCCGGCCATTGCTCTCTCACGGCCGGGTATGTATTCTTAATGGGCCCGCGTTTACTCGAGGTTCGGTACAAAGGTTATGGTTGATAAAGAAGAGCTGTTTGGCTCGTGGATTGGCGATGGGTTAAACCTGGAGTGCGCTGGATTGGAAGATACGAATAAAGTCAAATGGGAATATTATTTAACGCTAAACCTACGAAAGCGGTTAGAATGGCGAGACGGTAGTTTTTTTTTTAGAAAAATTGCTATACTGGGTAAGAGAGTATTTTTTGAGATTTTCCTTGATTCTACCGCAGAGTATGAATGGTTCTGTGGATCTATTGATATTTCTTTTTAGAGGCTTTTTCTTTAAGGATACACGTGGTATACATAAGTATATCGAGAAAGTAGTTGGTAAGTTTAGTGTTAAGAATATCAAAAGTTCTTGCACGTAATCTCCATTCGTTACATCGAATAAAGGGCATATAATGCGTCCAGTACCGAGAGTAAAATAAATAAGACAAGGATTATGTATGTATATACACAAATATACCCCGGGAAAAGTATAGACACTAATGCCCTGAAAATTGATCCGTTTTATAGGATTACTAAGAAGCGAGCAACAATGTCCGACCCTCGACCATATCAAACACCCCATGTTCAATATCAGTTCGGTACATCGAACAAAGCAGACCTATACCAATACACTTTCCATACGCGGCACACCCAATAATCCACCAGATATATACATGGCGAGCAATAAAGTATCCTTGCAAGATCAGCTTACTTCGTGAGACCGGCAAAACCGCTATCCGTAATACCTAATCCCTGGGCGAGCTCAAAAATCCCCGCATTTAACCTCAGTATTCCTGTTCGACGGACACAAGTACCTGCCGCTTGTAAAACCCAATTCCCTCTGCCGAAAGAAGATCGATCCACCTCGCTGAGTCCCTGGCGGGACACTCTGAATTATTCGACGTCCACCAAGGCGGGGCCCCGGAATCAAACGAGTCCTGGCAGTATTTTACCCTTCGCCCCGCATCGCTTATGTTTCGCGGCTCAGGTAAGGAGGCGCAGGGCGAGGGTGAATATTGCAGTATGCACTCAGCGCAGAGGCAGGATGCATACCTGCGGACGCGGTGCCGGGCCAAAACCCAGCGGCGGGCTGGCACGAAGGCGCGAGGTACGTCTATGCATTAGCATCCGCATACATTATTTCGCTGGATAGCACGAGAACCTGGCATGCATGCTGCGCATATCCGAAACTCGCGGCTTTCGCGCTATTCGTGCATCGCTCACGTGATACCGAAATAACGTGGCACGTGCAGGCACCGCTAGCTCGCGGGCCAGATTCTAAGGTGACGTGATACCCCGACGGTACGTAAGGGAGGAATGCGCGGGGGGAGGGGGGAGGCGAGGGCGGCCACGTGCTCCAAGTTTTATGGGGATGCCCGGAACGTAACCGCGGAAACAGGAGCGAAGGTACGTATGAAATGTTGGCGGGTGCTCTTGGCTTTATTGGCGCGGCGTATTAAATATTCCACGGATTCTACCGACGCCCATCGGCCGATTTTTCAAAAACTCTCCAAGTTTCAGTAACGCTGCTTTTACTTTATTGCGGCATTATTATATCGCGATCGGTGATAGATTATAACTCGTTATGGATCGAGGGATTGAACCTGTAATGACTTTTTCGCAGCAGAGAGTCGAATCAATTTAGGATAACTCGCAAATTGAATTTAAGTTATTAAGAGTACAGAAAATGATAGAATCAATCTATTGGTATATTGAAGGGTAAGTAAGAGTATGAAAAATAGTCCTTAACGCTTTTAAAAAGACATGCAAATGTTATAGATCATTTCCCGATGCATCTATAATCGTAAGGTGGAAAAAATCAAGGCCATTCCTCTGATCGTTTTCGGACAAAAATTTTTCATATTCATTGCTATTGAATGAAAATGAAATAAATGCTATTTTAGTTCAATAGAGTAATATATATTTAAAATTCTTGAAATTACTAATAAATATAATACATACACTTTGAACGATATGCCAGTTTTTGCTGTGCACTAAAATCAATATGGCAAACTAAATGTTTCGCGACACACACTGTTCAATATGACATAAAACCCTGAACCACCATAATATAATAAACCACTTACAACGTCTATAAATAAAGCATCGCTCGCAGATCGCGGAGGATGCGATCTAGACCTCGGTACTTTCGCGTCTCATTTCCCCGACAAGTCATCTCGAACAATTCTCACGAGTTCCATATTAATCGTAGAGCGCAAACTGCGCTAGAATAATCTTTCCGCGCACACTCAGCGAGCGCTGCTGTAACGGGATATTTGTCGTCCGAATTCTAAGCGCACGCAATCCTTCTACTCCGACCGCGCTGGGCCGCGTTATTATCTCTGATTTGTAAGACATGCCCCGCCATAAAGCACAACCGGTAAACCCATCCAACATCGTTTAGTAGGACAATAAGTCAACTTAACCGGCCCGTAGTCGAATTAAATCACGGCGACAATCGTGAGTCAGTACGGAGCGCCCTGACAAACCAACATTTCCAATCGGAGTGATTGTTAGTAACGCGCACCTCGTTACGACGGGACACACGCCTAGGACGATGATGATAATAATAAAGCACCGTGCAACTGTCACCATCCGAGAGACTAATTTAATAGGAGACAGGGTAGGGGGGGATGGGGGAGGCACGTTTGTTTCTGGGGAGCGATGAAGACGAGGCTCCCTGTCAAAAACATCCTACAAATTCCCTGCACGCAAACGGTGCCCCGTGGCGAGCCACCTTTTATTCCTACGCCCTGTGTGAAAATACCGTGCTGCGGTGCGCGCGGAAAATACAGTAATACACGAGTACCTCGGCGACAGCACTCCGCTCGGTTGTCACGTGTCCCGTTATTTATGGATGTAACGCAGCGGCAACCCTCTTATTCGTAGTTTTTACTCATATTTCGCGAAGCCCTGCCAGGGGAGTTCGAGGTACGGCCCCGAAACGCGGGATGAGAAGCCACGTTGATATCCATGGAATGAAACACCGGGGACGTGGCTGGGCGGGGGAGAAGACGGCGGGAGGGGGTGGGAAAAGGAGAGAGCAAGAGCGGATCCGAACTTCGGCCGTTATTTATGATGCTTTCTCCCAAAACGGCCGCGTTAAGCGACCGCTGCCCCCGCGATCGCCCTCGCGGTACTTTGCATGCTGTCTGTTATCGTGGCTACCTACAATCCTACGCTGCTATATCTCCGAAGGAGAAAAAAAGCGAGGAGATTCACGGATATCGAGGAACGCGCCACGATATATTATCTCGAACGCTCCTCCATCGAGAACATCGCCGTCTCTATTTCAGGGTGGAAATTACGGGCGCTGCGTAAAAAGCGTATTCGGCGTGCCGTAGCTGTATCCATCGCGGGCTGCTTCCACGCTTCCACTAGCAGCCGCCCAGCCCTCGAAGATCTACAAGGTGAGCCCTGCTCCTCGTAGTACGCCGTATATACGCGTAAAAGGGTTGGTGGTCAGTTGGCCGGCTCGTTTAATCCCTTATCCCTTTAAGCGTTGTGTATTATCCTCGTAAAAACTAATACAGGAGCGACGTTGGTCCGGCTCCGCCTAAAGCCTGCTCCCGGCGAGGGACGTATAAAAAGGGAAAAGGAAGAAAAATAGACGACTCTGGAGCGGAGAGCCGGCAGCGTCGGCCCCGGGGGCTCGAAAATACGTCGAGTTCGCCCAGGCTCTCGCCGAACTAGAAAGAGGAGAGTGAGGAAGGGAGAAGGAGAGAGAGAGAAAGGGAGCGAAAGAGGTGGCAGGAGCAAAACGAGAGAGAGAGAGAGAGAGAAAGAGAGAGGAACAGAGAGAGTAAGAGAGAAAGAGAGGAAGGGAGAGAGAGAGAGAGGTTGAGAGAGTTTTGTGCAAGAGAGCGGCGATATATCACCAGGCGACGAAACAACCAACCCCCGACGAGAGTTGCATTTGCATCGACGGACCGACGTTCCCTCACGGACACAGTCGTAGGAGCGGGCGCACAGACAGGCACGCGCGCGCGTATCCTGGGCACCGATCGACTTCAGCCCCTACTCACCCTCCCGGTTCCTCCCGGGGGCGCGAAGGGGCTTTACCGTCCTTTCCTAACCCCGAGGCCTGATTTACATTTTCTTTCCTGGCGCGGAGTCCCGTTCCACTCGATAAGAGGAAACGCCTCGATCCGGCGGTATTTCAACCCTTGCGAAAGAGAGATTCGGAGCTCCCGAGGCTCCGGCCGAGCGAAATTACAGAGGTGACTGGGAGAGGGAAAGAAAGCGAGGTCACGGCGGAAGGTGGCGACGCGAAAATCTAGCGTTCCCTAGGAATATTCGAGGGTGCTTTGGACATTTATCGGGCCAGGCTGCTGGACGAAGTAGGAAATATACCGTTCGAGAATAGAAGGAGGAGGGGGGGTTGATGTAGGTTGGAGTTGAAGAGAATTCCTGAAAGAAAACTGGGTATTGTTTAGGGTGGAAGATAAAAGACGCGGTCTTAACCTGTTACATGCCAAAGGCAAGTGTATATCGAAAAAATGCACTTATCAATATATTTCCTGCGATAAGTTAATTAGAGGATAAATATTTTTATGGAGTTTAGGGCTTTTATAGCGATCAATACAACGTTTAGGTACAAGGATCGAAACTAAAAGTTCCACTGCTTTGGTAGAGATAAATAAAAAACAAACGTACCAGAAAAGGGACAGTGGTAAATAATAGGTTAAGTGATATTTCTTATTGTAATGATCTATCGCAGCGACGACTAAGATTGTTTAACCTATGACATATTTTTCAAGATGAATTCATCGTAATTGGGACTGTACTGTATGTACACCGTTTTCGTGGTTTGATTGTGAAGATACGCCTGGGTTCGTAGAGGTTATGTTTCTAAGTCTCGTTATAGATTTCTAAAACTGTACCACGTATTTCAGAATAAACGGAAAACGAAAATAATTTATGAATATCGAGTGTATATACAGTGCAATGTCTCGTTTACGATCGTAACTATTTATAAGTAGCTTGGGCTATAACGTTTAACCTAGAACTTGCTATTTAAAGATTATTCTATATCGCTAAGTCGGTAGTGTACTTATCAAATGCAAGACTACGAAGCTGAAAATACTCCATACATTACATCATCACAGTCCCGATCCTAAAAGCTCTTCCTAACTACACCAAAAACACATCAAAACGATAACGACTGGGGGATTAAAATCTCTGGAAGCACTCCCGGTGTTTTCATTTCGAAATACGGGTCATTCAGGGATGTTCTCCGTCTGTGATGGCCACGATTCGTCGTTCGTTCAACATTTACGATCGTGGAAACGTCGTAAAGAACGTAGTAACGGGCAGCATTTGACCGCAAGAGGATATCTAACCATGCTGCGCGAGCTCAATTTGCGAGAAAGCACGCGGTCTGACGCCTCGAGAGAAAACGAGGGAACGATAGCTGAAATGAGGATCGTAAAGGGAAGTTCGGCATAATCTATAAAACGCCATTGAACGAAACCGATAATTTCATGATTTGTCATAACTTACTCACGGAATATTTATTTCGGTCATTAAATCCACGAATTCCCATGTATATAAGATAAAGTACTTTGCATAATTTTATAATGTTCATCAATGGTTAAAGGGAGCGAATAAACAATTGATCGTATAGATCAAACTTGCGTTTATTTTTATAGCAAAGTATAATTTTAATTGTGCACCGCTGTAGTACTAAGACTGATACTCCTTTGTTGTATTAATTTTTAAGTTTGCTGAAGCATATAAAATGAAATCCCACCACTTTTGATCCCTCGAAATTTAAACTACATCTCTCAGCGCCATATTAAAACTTTTCCTCCGAGAGTATAATACGTAAAATCTCCTTGTAACATGCACACTCGGACTTTCTACGTCAACCGAACAATGTTATTTCTTCCACTGCAAGTACGTTGTATGATAAAAAAAATTCCTGATCTATATAAATAAGTAAATGAACTCACATAAAAGTATTCTTCAATACAAAGGATCCTCTGTTGATCCATTAGCACTAAACCTACCACCCACTTTTCAGACATATTCAGCTGTATCAAATATATTCTTAAAAAAAAAAAGGCTTCGAACAAAGTGTTTTTTATCAAAAAAAAAGATTGATTTATTAATCTACACGCCACAAGAAAATCATGAAAAATCTCAGAAATGATCGAAGTTCCACAACTTTTCAAAGAAATCGCTGACTAGTTCTGCAGGTTTAGCGTTAATAAACATTATACGCGACACAATTCTCTATATATCTCTCAAGACGCCATCGATACCCGCGTGCCTATAACCGATACACATCGAGATTCCCATTCTCTCACTCGATACACATCCGCCCTGTTAAACCGCTACGAATGCACGGTCGTTTGAGTCGCAGCCGGCAATGGGCACGTTGCTCGCGCAGGATAAAAGCCCCGGCCATACTTTGAAGATCAGAGGCCTGGCACGAGCCTCCGCTATCCCTCTTCCTCCTTCCCCGCTTCTTTTCCCGATTTACACTCTATAAACGGAGCGGCGCCGTTAGACGATCACTGAATCATTGTTGGTGATAGATAGTGCAGCTGTTGCGCGCGAGATCACACGATCTCGAAATAGTTTGCAACAATACGCGCAATTCCGTCGCGTGGCTGTACAACCAGGGGGGGGGGGGGGAGGCAATTTAACGAACCGCGAAGAAAGGCGGGCGGTCACGTTGGTCGACAGATCGATAACCGTTCGCCGGAAGAGGAGCCTGCTTCAAAGACATCGGCCTTTGCGAAAAGCCCTTCGCGATCGTAATGCGCTGTAATGTACAGTCACGCGAGAGAGATATCGCGTATTCTAGGAGTGCAGAAACTGGACTTGGTTATGTGCTCTGATCGCCTGCATCTATGCAAAGAGCATTAACCTTGTAAATGCTCGAAGTTTCAAGTTTGATACCGGACTTTTAAATCGAATTACATGTACACTTGCAATTGGTTTCTTTTTGGTATTTGGTTTTATGTATGTTATTATTGCATAATGTTCTTTTGAACAAAAGTTAGAAGAATAAACGTCAGCTATCGAAACTGTTCAAATAATAAGACGTTTTGTTTTCCCACCGCATTGAACGAGAGACATATTTGGAAAATCAGGTTTCTAAGGGTTAACGAAATATTTCTACGGTACAATAACGATGCAGAAATTCGTGCGAGAGATGCATATAAGAGGAATGCGATAAGGGTATTTTAATGGCGCAGTAGAATGTAAAGGGTAACGTGTGTATGCATGGCCTAATCATTCGGATCTGCAAGAGAATATTCGTGTCTCTGTCTCTTTTCCTCTCTTGTTTTACTAAAGATAGGCAAACCTAAACAGGAGGTCGAAAGGTCCTTGACTAGCGTGACGAGGTTGTTTAATAGTATTTCACGATATGATAATCATTTCCACATTAATATAAAGATAATACACCTTATTTACTACAGCTACATATCAAGTTAATATATTTTACTTCTAAAAATTTACATTTTTACGTTTGATATCACGGCCATACATACGGATTTACCTCCGACATGACGCACCGTTTTGCATTTCATATCAAACTACGAGTCTTGAGATATACAAATTAAGATGTTACAAATATCACTGCGATTTTTCTTCCCTTCGCGAAGTGTATATTTTACGTACTTACATTCTTCAACTAATAACATCACGCTCACTCTTGATCTCTTCCTTACCGCACTCTCGTCTTTCATCCAAGTACTTTTTAACAAAACTCACTACTAATGTTTGATGATGTGGTGATAACGAGCAATCATCATTGCAATGATATCAATGATTTAATCGTCACAATTACAATGTTTACAATGATTTAATTCAAACACCAAGCAAGATGTCTAGGAGCAATACTTCTATACAAATATCACTGCAGAAGACAAAGAAACGTTGCGGACGTTCTGATAAGGAAAGGAATGATCTCATTCGCTAATTCACCAGGCGTATTTCCACAGGTGTGCACCATCGCGCGCAAGAAACTGATTTAGCTTTCGACTCTTCGTCGCGTTGCGCGATAATGAGACGCTCGTAAGGCGAAATAAGTGCGCGTCGTCAAAACAAGGTGCGCGCACAGGTCGATCGGTTCGAGAAGCGTCGATGGGAAAGCCCGCGACATATTTCTTGGGCGCACGCAAGGACGCCGCTGGAAAAGATTGTAAATCCTGGGCGGACGGGCCAGGCCGTAAATAGAAGCGCGAGAAAGTGCGTTTAAGCGAAGAGCGATTAGACTGATTCATCGCGCGCGGACTCTACCGAAGTTAAAATTTATACCATCTGTTTAGTCTGCGCACCCAACCGGGCTTCTTTTTGTCAGCACTTTGTCCCTCTCCGTCTAATCCTACGCTTGATATACGCTCGAACTTACACGCGCGTCCAGGCTCCATTATCCGCGCGTTGAAATCCAAGAGCGGCCGCGTCGCTTGGTAAAGGATGGAAATCTCGGTGGTACTTGAAAGCACGCTTGATTCCGCGTCGCGCCAGGAATTATAGCCGATTATTCTCGAGGGGCCTCCATTAGGCTTTCTTAAAATTACTCAAAACTATCCCCGCTCGTTTGTCGGATCGCGCAACTTTGTTCAATACGAGATTCCTACCTTTCTCTTCCCTGGATATATTTAATGCTCAACGATGAGTCTGATTAAGCAGGAAAGAATAACCATCGAGTTCGTTAGCTAGACATATGAGGACATGCTAAATAAATGCTGAGTATGTCTAAATTCGATCGATTTTATTGTTTCTAAACGTTATCCTCGTATCATCACAAGCATAGGTTCTATTTGAGTTCTATTCGAGTGTCGACCTCTTCCGTCAATTTGTGTCGTCGCAAAACAAAATTAAATACGCACATTCGAGTAGACTCTTCTCAGTCATCTTTGTACCTCCAGTAAACCGTGAATAATTTTGAATTAACGGCTAAGAACGATACGTTGGACTCGTTTATAAATTAATAATATAAAGTCTTTTTATCTAAATAACTTGTCTAAATTAATAATATAAAAAATCTTATAAAATACTTAAAACTTTCATCTTATCCTGCACCCACTTAAACATTGATGACACGTTACACTTCCCTTGGGTACCATCCAGGTACATTCCATACACCCGAAGAATCATCGTTTAATTTCGAAGAACCGATTAGCAAAGCCATGATTTCTTTTCTTAAGAAGAAACAATTCACGATCCAAAGTGTTAATAAAGTGCATTGCGAGTGCTATCTATTACCTCGACTAGAAATTTTCTTATACCAAGCGTAAAATCCCACTCGAGGCACTGGGGCAATTACCATCACGTCCATGAAACACCCTCTCGCGCGTTTGTTTAGGCATAGTTTCCACGTGAATCGTGCCAACGGTACGGCGTTAATTGCCCCTCGATCACCTCCATAGAAGTCCGCTCGAAACTTCGTCAAATCTGTTTAATTGGCCGAATCACAGAGCGAGGAAGAGAGGATATCGTGGCAGCTCCTTCGCTCCCTCGCGCCATTATTACGTTATGAGGGATAGGGCGTATTATACGGAAGACCGGTAGCCGGCAGAATCAACGAGTTTACGGGTTAGGAAAGGCGAAAGGGCGAGGAGACGAGGAGCGGGGTAAACAGAGAGGTGGTCGCTAGCTACCGTATAATTACACGAACGCCCCTTCCGGAGATGACGCGTTATTACCCCGGGGCGACTTCCTCGTGCGGCCCAGGCAAAATCCTCCGGACCCTCCTCGGAGGAGGACCCAAGGGGAATGCCAGGTTCCGCGTAATCGCCTCGTTATACTGTGACCCGCTTCGCGGCACGTTTTAGGAACTTTCCTAAAAATCGCTTCGGAGGTGCAAAAAGAAATCGGCTTAACCACAGCCTCGAACCCCTTGGAAACTATTGGATTTTACGAGAGAAACAGAATCTCTGATGATCTATTATCGTGGTTCTCGTTGATGTACATGGAACCTCTGTATTGTTTGGATGATAATTTCGTAGAGATCGAACTGTTTAACACGTTTTGTAGCCCGTAGGAAGTATACACCCCACGCTGAATTTTATCTTCAGGCTGTGTAGAATTTTCTTTGTAAGACGAACGATTAAAAGGGAATTGTTTCTTGCCAATTATAAAAATCGCAAGATATACGTTAGATGTAAATTGTATAGGCGTGACGAGATACACCGTGTATGGTTTGAACGAAAATCAGAAATACGTCCGAAAGGAACGAGAAATCGATCTGGCGTGGAAAGTGTTAAAGATTAATATTTGAAGTAATCGAATAAATTGAAGACGAATTTAATTTACGCGAGGATACGATACGTTAAGTAATAAACGCCGCTGCAGTTTATGATCTTAGGAAGTGAGATTAATGTAAGGAGTCGATCTTAAACCTGAGTTCTTTTACTCGAACTTTATTGTATTATCATATCGAATTAGACGATTATTCGGATTTTCACGCGTCAATTGTGGATTGTAGTTTAGATTTGAAGGGGCAATTTTAATCTAAATTTTCTACAATCCTCGAATGGAAATCGCGGTAAACCGTACGAGCCGTATAACGCAATATTCGAACGAATCCAGCGGTTCGCAAAGAGACGATCTACATTCTCCTCGCTGCTTCCATGCCCATTCTTCGAGCGAGTCCCTCCAGGCTTTATTGCTTCGCCTCCTCCGTTCATGCGGACCTCTCTCTTTCTCTCCACCTGGTCCCACCGTGTGATAAATGGCCTTGTTCCATCCACCCTCGCCTTCGTCCTTCGAGAAGGTCTTATCAACTCGGACGCGCACCTACTCTCCTCCTTCTCTCCGCCCCGACCCTCCCCGCCCCTCTCGCACCCTGGAAATTCGCCCCGACTTCCATCTCAGCTCCTACCACCGACCTCGAATATTGCTCCAACTCATTTTCCGCCGGTTGAGATTTCGCTCTGTAATCTACCCACTTGCGTTTAGCGCGGACTTTTCTCATTTGCTTCGACCCTCGATTATTGTCGTATTTATAACGCTTCCTTTGCCGCTCTACCTTCGATCGAACGAGCACTCTTTTTTTTTTTATATATAAAGGTTATCGCGCTGCACGTGCAATTTTTTCCTGCTGTATTTAGGGTGTTTTTCGCGGTCAAGACTGAGATCTCTGATGGTTGGATGTAATAGGGACCAGCGTTGTTGTTTCGCTTTTTTGGTGATTTTTATAATTGCACGCTGAATCAAAAGGGTAGTTTAATATAATAATTAAGGATCTACGCTTAGTTTAAGTGTATTCGTAGAAAATCTACGTTTTGTATGAAACATCGCTCTTTTCGGTTTTGGCGTTACATCGAAGCCCATTGTATAAGAATTCATTGATACTCTTAGTAGTGGATATATATATAAAGCTTTACTATTCAATTTAATGTCCTAGAATACCCGTAGCTTTCTCGAAAGATCATACAAATGACACATTTCACCCGTTAATCCCTTGGATATTTCTTGACCCGCCTCTCTTAAACGGTCTACAATAACCTCAACAAAACTGTAATTCAGCGCGATGTATTTCCCAGATACGGCCAAGGGTCATGCCTGGCATTATTCCAAGTAATAAAAATACCTGAGATTCTGCCGATAACTTTAATACCCTAGAACACCGCCAGCTTTTTCGAAAAATCATAAACACGATTCCCACCACCCTTTCATCCCGTGGCCATCCTTTCCTCCGCCTTTCTTAAACAAATCGAATATCCCAGATTCTACTCATATAAATAACATTCCAGAACACCCCTATTTTTTTCTATTCCAAGAATCAGAAACACAATTCCTGCTACCCTTTCGTCCCATGCTCATATTTCCGCCCGCCTCTCTTAAACGGTCCACAATAACCTCAGAGAAAACCGTGATTCAGCGCGATGTATCTCCTCGATACAAGCAGGGGTTATGCCTGGCATTACTCAGGGGTCGATGCGCGTACCAAAGCTCAGTCTTTGGCGTCTCCTCGCAACAGGGCGGTCTTGTAACCGTGTCGTAATGCCCGTGCTGAATCCGTACTCCCGCAGGCGGGGGTGGGCTCGCGGCCAGGCCAAGGAGGGCGGGAATGGTCCCCGGAGGAGTGATAGAGGCTACCTAATAGCTCACGGAATTGCCCCTGAAACACCTTTTTAATGAACTATTGCTGCGGGAAATGAAAATAGGGGAGACGACAAGCTCCTTTTCTGCGACGCAAACGGGAAACTCCGCGGGACGGACAGGCCGAGGATCCATCGAAACTTATGTTTTAAGCACACCAACGAGGATGTTGCGCGTGGGGCGATTCGGGCTTATCGGGGAAATTTAGAGCGCCTCTACCTACAATGCTGGAGATAAATCCTCGAAGGAGGAAGAGAGAGACGAGGAGAGTCGAGGATGAAGGTATAGGTGGTCTTGGCTGAACCGATCGCGAGTGGTATTAGGTTCTCCCAAAAGTACCTTTCGTTTTATAAGGGAGCAGTAGAGGCGCAACGTTTCTTCTTTTGTGTTGCTTCATTGAATTATGTATAAAGCTTGAGGACGATCGAGGACTGAGACATTTGACGGATTAGGTTTCATGCATGTATAAATATTGTCGGATTAAGTAGCTGCGTGAACGAGAGCAAAGAAGATAAAAGACACTTTTGGAAGAACCTAGTACATCCCAAAGCGTGCTTTTATCTGGTAATTAATCGTTCGAAGTATCATTGCTCATTAAGATCGCATTGCGCAAATCCATTTATAAGGAAATTGACAAGATTTCGAAGAGAGAATTTGAGAACAAGGTTACAGGAGCAAGATCGAAATTAACATTAATCGAGCATTGATAATTATATAAATCATGAATCCGATATTCACGCTTTTCGAGGCTGTACAATTCTTTCTCCAGCTGGGCTCCGCGCGCAATTCGATTAATGCCGGACACCGTGGCATCCATCCTGGTTCGATGGACGTCGAGAAATGCCGAATGGACACGCTTATCTGCAGAGTCGCCGATAAATTCGACGCGGGGGCCCAGGGAGGGAGAGAAAAGGCGAGTGGCGGGCGGGAAGAGGAGAAAAGCCGTGGATGGAGGCAAGCTGAGCCCAGCGAGACATCGGACGAAAACATTCCGGGGAATTAGACGTGGAGCCCCGCCAGGAGATCAAAAAAGGGAGCCCCGAAAGACGAGGAACGGGGCGATTTGTCAAAACGCGCATCGCCGCACGCGCCCTCCTGCCTCACCCCCTCAGCCCTCCGCCGCCAACCCCCGTTCCACCCAGCGGCTCGTTCTTTCTGTCTCATTGTTATGCTAAGCGCGATCATAGACGGAGGCGCGGTCGACTCTGGAAAATGAAACGAACCGCCGAGGCTACAAAACTGAAATTCATTGCGGTAAGAATACCAAATCCAGGCGGCCATTCGCGAGGAAATACCCAGGGGCGAGTATGTTTTGATCGTGGCGCTGCATTTGTTGGAAATGATCGAATTAAAAGTAGTAGTAGTGGTTTGCAGACGTACGTCCTGTGGCGCTCGAATGCTTGGAAGGAAAGATGGTGTTAAGTTAAACTTGAGCAGTGATCAATATGGCTTATGTAGTGATGTGAGGCTTTTATGAAAAAGGATATTGTGGAGTGAGAAAGGTTAGGGCAGAGAGTATTATTAATGTTTTATATGATGTTTCGTATCGTTGCTTTGACATTCTTCGAATGTGGAGGATTAAATATTACGTTCCGTGTCTCTTAGTATCCTATAAGGAGATGGAAAATGGAGAAACTTGTGGAATAAAGATCGATTTACATCGGTCGCATATTAAAGTTGTCGAATTACAGGAATATCACGCTTATAGTCTCTAGCTAAATTAAATGAATCGGTACTAACGTTCTGTACATTTCCTATTTCTCATATAAATAAAATATATGTACACGGATAAAAAGAAGTGGAATAATGACGTATCCTGAAAGCGATTATACTGAACGAATAAGCCGACCCTATCTAGCGCGTGAATTTTTTTCCACGCAGAATGCCAGCCAGCTGGCTCGAAAAGCATTGTCATGTTTCATATTAAACTCTACTTTAAAACTCGAAAATAAAATGCGTCTTCTCGATTCCTGCGGTAACGGATTATATGAAAACCGACGCTACCGTTCGATTCGCTTAACCATTCGACCGAATATTACGGAGCACCTCCACATCGAGTAAAGTGAATTAATCAGTAGCGATGGTCCGAAATTTCGCTCGCAAAAAAAAAGGGAAAAAAAACTGAATACACGTTTACTTCCTCTGCAAATCAGCCTTATCCTGTATTCTGCTGGAGCGATCGTAGCCTCTTATCTTTTTTACGATGTATACACCGAAGTTTAGCGTGACAAACGAATCTACAGTTCGGTCCACCTGGACTCTCTCCGATCGAAGAAGAAATATCGAGGAGAGCTCGCTTCGTTGCGCTCGATTCGCTCGGGAAGGCACTTCCACGCCGTAAGAGGGAAGCTGGAGAGTGCGTTATTAAAGTTCGATGACGTCACGAAGGACAGAGGCAAACTGCTCTTGTGGGAATCGAAACGTCGGCCACCTGACCCATTAAGGGCTGCCCCCTACGCCGCCTTCGTGGTAGTTTCTGGTCAGCTGTAAGGGCTTGGATTATGGCTGTAGCCCGCGGTGTTTACGAGTCCACGAAGGCCGATTACAGTCCGCTCGTCCGGTTAGGTGATCGTTTTACGGGAAATGGCTCTGCCCATGAAACCACGTTACAGTGTCCTGCGCAACTCGATTTTTCGATGGAGGATCCGTAGGAAGTACGCTCTGGCTTACGAATGAGGGATGCGCACCGAGAACGGACCTCTGCTAATATTGCAAGACACCGTATTTTCTTTTATTCGTGTACGTGTTTAATATATACATTTCCTTGCAAGTCATTTATGGGTTTCCTACCGATGAAGACGATAAGCAGCGGCTTCCGTTAAATGAGTTCCAAGGAGAAGAAAAGTCCTGAAACTCATTAGGCTGCTCCTAAGGGAATCATCGTTCCTAATGTAAAAACTTGTTACCTTCATTCTCTCGATGAATATTCTCCAAAAAAAATGGCGCGCTGTGAAATACGAGTATTCTTATATCGAAAAAAAACATCTTTAAGGAAATAGGGAATTTACAAAAACAAGTTATATTATACTTTATATTTTCGTGAATTTACATCGACATTAGATTTACATCGAATTTACATAACATTTCACATCGACCTGGATGAAGCATTCCTCGAAGACAAAGCTTAATAAACCATTCGGATAATATGAGATAATAAAACCCATCGAGCGTCACCGATCGAGTCCCTAATAAAACCCATCAGCAGTTATTAACCCAACGATCGATGATCGTTATAAAAAAATAAACAAATATTCCGATCAAAGTATCCTACCCCCAGGATTGTCCAACCGCGGATATACGCAATTGATCGCTTCAAATTTCGCGGTGCAGGTTCGCAGCGGCCCTTCGTTGTTCAACGAGACCAGTTATACAAGGGCAGATCGGCAAAACGGAGATTCCCCTTCCACCAAATGTAAAACGAGAGTCAATCAGCCGAGGAACCTGAAATCGAGGCGCGACAACCTTCTCGATATTCTCGTCGGGCCGGTGTCTGCTGGCTATTATCCCTGACACTTGGAATTAGCTCCCGGTTCCTCTTTCACCTCCGACGAGGCCGCCACCCTCGGCATCCCTCGCGACCCTTCGATTTTCAACTCCCCGCTCTCCTCTCTCTCTCTCTCTCCTTTCCTCTTCACTCACTGCTCTCTCTCCTCTCCTCCTCTCTCTCCTCTCTATCTCTATCCCTCTCTTAACCAGGCCCGATTTCATTTCTTTTACAAGCGCCGCGTCATCATTTTTCATAGACCCCAGGGTTCTCGCTTTTACCTCGCCCCTCGGCGGAAGGGAGACCTCATGGAGGAAGGCCTCAGTGGCACGACCTCGAACGGCTCGCCCTCGACGCGTTTTGCACCAGCAACCGTACCTTCGAGCTTGCCCCCCCTCCCCCTAAAATAAAGGGGACGGGGGTGAAAATGGAAGGAGACGCAGACGCCCTTATTCTCCGCCACCGTGAACCGCATTGGCACTTTTAAACGACTCGCCCAATAACGCCGAGTCATCCCCGCTAACGGGCCAAACGCTTTCTCTCCTCGTCCTACGAAAGGTAGATAATGCAATAGAAGGATTGGTTTCCCTGTATTAAACGCGCGAGAGCACTCATTTCTGTTTCCACACCTCGATACTTAATTTCTTTAGGAATATCTCTACGACTAGGACAAATTTCTAAGGAGCCCTCCTATTTAAAATATAACAATAGAAAACGTATAATCCTGCTTCTTCCCCTGGTTTCTCGGTTGTACCGTACTAAGTGAATCTGAAATAAGGAATCAATGTATAACACGCCTACACCTCCTCGAAAAGAGCGAAGGAACAGTACTCTTCTATACTCTTCGGCTATACTCGAATAAGAATCCAAATACTCCTGCGATTACGAAGACGGATCGTCCAAGGGACCAGCAACGATTTCCTCGAACCGCGTTTCGATATCGTGCAAAACGATGAAATTCGCGGGGGGGGGGGGACAAATGGCGGAGTGCATCAATCGAGCACGCTTAGCCGGAGGACTCGTAAACACGAGTGACGGCGACAAGAACGCGAACGACGTCGACGACAGCGGGAGAACGACGGGCCCGACGACGGTGAAGACGACGACGGGCAAGTGATTTAGAATATTCGGTGGCGGATGTCAGCTATTGCTCGCCCACTGCGACGTCATTATGTCATCATCATTCTCCTTCGCGCCGACCTATCCCGTTGACGGGAGGCGCGCGCCTGGACATCACTCACCCGGTCCAACGCCATCAGCCACGACGAACCCCGGCTTCACTTACCGACTCACGTCGGACAAGGCTAAACAATATTTATCATGTAGTGGGGCCCTGCCACGCTGAATTGGAGTTCCGGTGCCACCCACGGCAAAGCACCGGCTCACCCCGCTGGTTATGCATAACGCGCTCGCTACCACCGGTCCGCTTGGAAAACCGTACGCTCCGCGCGGCTGTATTTTTTTTTTTTGGCAGCTTTCTTCGACACGGTAGGCCATTGTATGAGAATTGTATGTACTTGGTACTCCGAATGTGACGAGGCTCGTTGCTGATTGTTCACTTGATGTTGATCACCGCTGTATGTATATATGGGTGTATGTATATGTAGATTTTTCACAACGAATGGACACTTTTGCAGAAGAAATTCGGTCGTTTGCAAATGGAATTTCATTGGCGAAAAGGTGAATTATATTTGTATACGGGTGAATTTGCTTTGCAAAAGGGTGAATTTAATGTGAGAAATGTTGATATGGATGAATGCATTATGGATATAATGTTATACGACGTGTATCGATCGGTTTATGAAAATAGAGATTTAGTTAATTAAACGTAGAATAAGAATATATGTAAAAGGATGATGAACGCGGACTACTGTTTGGAACGTCGAGATGTCTTGTGGAAATCCGGAACACATGGTGATGTATAAATCTGATTGTTCTTTTCTGAATTGTGGTATCCTTGTAAGAGTAATATTAACCCTTTTTAATATATTCTTACTTTAACGTTAATTAATTAAATTTCTGTTTTTATACATTCATCGATACACGTCATATAATTTTATATCTATTTAACATCAAACGATCGTTCATATATTTGTTTCTAATTATTGTATGAATGTATGTATGCATTTACACAGGCTCTTTCAAAGAATGTACTTAAACCTTCCAATGCATACACATACATCGATCATACATTCCACCATTTTCCAAGTTCCTCTACACCGAAATACAATTACATCGATCAACGTGAACGCCCTTTAAACACTTTTCAAATGCATCCCCGACGAGCCACTTAAAGCCGGCTTAAATCGTCCAACGCGCGCGAAACGCGGGACAAACGTCCAACCATCGCTCCTTTATTTATCTACACCTTTTCTCAGATGCTTGCATTAGAAGTTTATGGCCAGACGAATATAAATATCGGCGAGGTCAGGCAAGTTTCGCCGTTTATCACACGAAACTCCGGCTATCGGAGATCGCCAGCGACACTGTCGACTTAGGAATACACCGGCGGGAACACCGCGTGAAAAGCTACGGCGGTGGCGAATGGGATTCGAACTCCAACCTCCGCCATATAAATCCGCGTCCACGTCCGCCGGGCCATCATAGCCGACGCATATTCGAATGGTCTCGCCGTATTGAACACGCTGGTACTGAACGATGACGAACGCAAGGAAAGGTCGCCGATGGGAAATTCCGGAATTCCATAGCGCGTGCCGTTACCACGACCAGTCGCAATAACCGGGAATTATATAGGGAGTTAATGCACCGCCCATACTTTATTGCCAGTAAGTTTCGCGGATTTCCATCGAGGTAAGAAAAGGACTTCCAGCGAGGTTCCCTGCGCGGATCCTTAACGATTCCAATTTTACGTCCCGCCCTCCTCACTCCGCCCTTCGAGAGAACGAGGAACGGCCGAAGTCTCCGAGGAAATCATTGAATATGCAACTTAAGGAAATCCTCGGATATTGCGCTTTATTATAAACGGGCTCGCTCCCCCTGTGCCGGCTGGTAGACTCTGCATATTCCCGAATCTGAAAATATTCCCGTGCAAACTCCCACGGGGACTCGAAAATACTCCGGCTATCTTCCCGGATCCGCGGCTTACAACCGCCTTCGGAAGTATCGCGCTCGTTTATAGGGGCATCCTCGTGAAATCAATTTGCCGGAATAAAGGTTCGACGACCGACAATCGCTCGCCCGCTCGTAATCTGACAGCGATGCGTTCGAGTTTTTTTTTTCTCGGAATTGGCCGGGAGGAGCGCGAGTTAAACGCATTCTTAAATACGCGTATCGAGGATCGATAAAGGTTCCGGCATGTGATCGCGGATAATCGTTTTAAGCGAACAAAATACCCGATTCCTTCGTGTTTGGCGAACGTCGCGAATGGCGAGTATTCGAATTGCATTGTACGTGGCGCACGACGAGGAGAGGAGGATCGTTAACAAGATGTTAACTTTGAAACGATGCTGGATCATTATTGGTGAGTGATAGGAGTGCTGGTAAATACGAGGACGGATAGGAATAAACAGTGATGAAAAGCTTATCGGGACACCTCGCTCTAACGTGGATAACAAATCGAAGTGAATTATCGTGAAAATATTAAAGCACCGCATAAATTCCCGATAAGCAGGGTATATCGTATTTTCGAGGCGCAAAAATAATCCGTAGCTCGTATAAACATTGCTTATTACATTTGCTCGATAAGTCTGAAGCGCGATACAAATCATATTAGCATCGAGCGAGCCAGCGAGAAGCGAAGATCGTTGACAGCTTATAAGAGTATCATCCATTTGTGTTTTTTATATCTACTTCCTTTTATAACTGCTCGATACGGTTAATTCCTTAGTTATGGGACACGGGTTTCAAATGAATATCGACATGTTCCTGTAAATTAAAGGCTATTGACGTCTTTTGCGAACATGCTCCATTACGATGATACAACAAAAGGATGCTTTGAGGATCGAATAAAGACTATACGCATAAACATCGATAACCCTTGAAAAGGGAATTATCGACTTTCACAAACGCTGTTCGTTCTAAGCCTTCGTCATATGAAATATATATCTGACTGCTGTACTAACCCAGTAACATTTATTTGCAAATTAACCAATCTAAATTTGAGTACGTTGAGGTATTTATTTACCGATCAAATCGCACGACGATCGAGATAAGCGATATTACAAGAAAACCAATAAGGTTAAACGTCTCGTTGATGCTGATCGCGCGCAAAATCGTAAATTTCCCAGAAACATTAGCCCAACAGAAATCGTTCCACGAACGTTCGAATAGAAATCTCGCCGTTTCGTCTGCCAAGAAGCGTGCCTGTTTCACGCGTGAAGTCGTCCGTTGTAAGAAAAACAAAGGCCTTCGTGGGAAGAACGGAGCGGTCGAACCAATGACACGGAATAGGGCGCAACGAACATCCTCCATCGACAAACTCATTAGTCAAAAGAGCAAAAAATGTCAGCAGTACAGCAATACCTTTTTGCTGAGAGCCAAACTTACAAGAAATCCGTTTTAGAGATCGATTAAAATTAATAACTGGTAATATGTGATAGATGGGATTGGGTACGTTCCATATACTGGATCGCCTTTTTTCTCCGCTGTAATGTCAAATTTGTAAAATAGCAATGTTTGGAAAGATGATTCCTGAGCAGGTCCTTGCACCGTTTGCTCTTTACAGAGTGACATTACAAAGTGACAGAGGGATACCAGGGGCCCGTTTCATAAAACTTACAGTTCCTGTATTACAAGTTCTCTCTTCGAATATCCCATATAAATTTTGAATAAGGAACTCGTAATACAGGACCTGTAAGTTTTATGAAACGGTCCCCTGGGGTTTTAAAAATTGCGTTATTATTATGGACAATCAGAAACCGTGCCCAATGTACCGACTTTGACATTAAACGTTTTTTGACATTAAACACCGAATAAAAAAAAACCAGAGGCCTATCACAATTGATAATAATTCAATTTCTTGATAAAAAGTATTTTCTATCGATAGTGACATCAGTGTCACATTCCTAACCTCACTTGGTCGATGGTTTCTAATAACACACGATAATGGCCACAGCGAGCACTCATCCGTATACTTCCCTGTTAGTAATTCTCCCTCCGATCTCCTGGAGCTAAAGTTCTGTCGACTAAATCGAGATTCGCGCGTGGAAAATAATATTCTTCACCGTTGTGTGGCCCAAATAATTAAAGGCAAAGTAAATCAATTAAATCAACGTGTAATAACATTAGTGTCACACACCTAACCTCACTTCCTTGACAGTTTATAATAACCCATATTAAAATAGTCCTGGAGTAAAAATTCCGCATACTCCTGGAGTAAAAATTCTGCCATCCAAAGAATCAAGGAGTTAAGGCATTAAGAGTGTGAAAAAGCCGTATAAACAAAATAAGCCTAGAAAAAAAGCCATTTTCCATCATTGTCCATTATTTAAGTACATTACTCAAATCCTCTTAGGAAGCGACCATTCCTCCCGCTACAACAGGATAATTTCTAACAGAATATTTTCCATTATCAAAGCATTACAGGGCAACGCAGTCATTGTTCCTGGTAGAGCCGCATTCGAGTGGCCAAAGAGCCGCGCTTTGCCGACCCCTGCTTCCAGGATACCGGCCGCGGGGGTTAGCGTATTCCCCGACGGCCAGAGCACGCAACTTTCCACGCGTTCGGCTGCATAAATATTCATCGGCCCGCGTCCCGAATGAATTACGAGCTATCGAAGGCGCTCCGCTCGGGCGCGGCTAACTCGGCTGGGCGATCCATTAAAAAGTTAGGACGGAAATTCGAATTTCGCTCGACTTGCTCCGAATTTGCTATTCGCTGCGACCTGATTCTGGACGGAGGAGACCATTTCCCGTTTCCAGGGGAGGAGGGGAGGGGGGGGGCGCACGTCTGAGACGTAAGAGGATCAAAAGGAAGAAACTGGGTCGCACCGGCGAGTATTACGGCACGGCCGACCGGGTAGTATCCAGTTCCTGGCTTCGCTCGAAAGCCCCAAATGCGCAGGTACGCGCGCGCGCGCGTAACGTTCATTATGAATGGCGTCCCTCTGCGCTTCCCGCAGCGGGAGAGCTTTTCCCCGCGAGCTCCCGCCGCGCCTCCGGGAAGCGAGGAGCGAGAGGATGAGAGGAGCGAGAGGATGAGAGGAGCGAGAGGCAGATAGGAGCGAGATGCGAGAGGAAGTGAGAGGTGGAGAGGAGCTAGGAGCGAGGGGGATGAGGAGGGAGCGTCGAGAGATTTGGGGCCGAAGGAAGGATAGGTCGGATGTATAATTAGGCAGCGTTTGTAATTAGCGTAAATTGTTTCCCGGTAAGAGGGCTGCAGAATCTAACGTCGCGGGCGCGGGGGAGCGAGACTATGATAAATTTAATATAACACAATCCGGTTAAGGTGTTTGGAGAGGGAGGATAATTAATAAAGGTGGAGCACGAAGGTGCTCCAGGGGGGAGAGAGAGAAGGCGAATCCACGGTGCCGTAGGAATCCAGAATGGAGGGACTGGATTACATTCGTAAGGAATCGTCGTTACTCCCCCAAACTCCGGACTGTCAGGAAAACGAAGTCTTCATATGCGCGCTGATTTAACACTAGAACTATCCGCCACTTTCGGGACATATTTGGAATGTCACATATATCTTTAAAGGGAAAAGAAACAACAAAAGAAAATTTAAATCGATGAATATAATGATACCCACTGCATGAAATTCATAGAAAAGCTCAGAAAATTCATCGTCTTAAAGCGCTATGATCTTTTTAAAGAAACGACTCACCGGTCATTTCGACTCGTTCGCTAGTTCCACTGTTAAGAATCTGCCAATGAGGAAACGTCGTATCGAGAAAGTCAGAGGGACGTCCAGGAAGAAATCCAGCAGCAGCAGAGAGTAGGATTCGTTAGGGTACCTGTTAAGCGGCCCGGGGTTGACCGGAATTAAGCACCTTATCCTCGAAAATATACAGGCGGGAGGGAGTCGTCGAACGATCCATCATGCGCGGGGCGAGATACACGAAGGAGGTTAACCGACGAGACATCCGAGTTGGCGCTGAAGGAGGATGAGGCAAGGGCGGCCTGGTCGCTGGTGGGACACCTTTAAGTATCGGAACACAGGTGCCCGGCGCGTGATCCTCCTTCGAAAATATACGGTTATCCGCTTAACTTAGACGCTGGCGAGACGGAAGCCATCGCCGGGCCCCGTAATATACTGCTCAATAAAAACTTAGTTACTACGTCCTCCAGCTCCGTCGCCCCTTCCTAGAGTGTTCTCGCGAGCAAGCTGCCTTCGGCCGAGGGGAGGAAGATGGAAAGAAGCCGGGCAAGGCCGTAAAGCTAAACAACCGAGGGCAATGGAGAGGGGCGTCGACGGTGGTTTTTAACAATTTCCCGGTCTGTCGTTATCGGATGTGTGGTCAACGGCGCTGCAGGAACCCGAGTAACGGGACGGGATACCGTCTCGAGACAATAACGGCTACATGGCCCATCAAACGAGCTTCCGAATGGCGTACCAAGGACTTCAAGAACGCCGTAACCCGTAGACCTCCTTCCTTCCGTACGAGATACCACGGCGCGTATCCTTAGCCAGAAGGTCCCGCCTCGGTGTCCTTTATGGGAGGTAAAACAGCGAGGATTCCGGCTCCTATTCTCTCTGATCTCTCGACACTGGTGATCGTGCCAAACGAACTTCTGGCCAATGCATACGAGATAGTACTGTTGGAATCGGCTGAGAAAACGGTTGGGACGACGCAGGGCCAAATGAGCTCTCTCTCGCTGGGCACGTTTATCCTTAACCCTTTGACGCTTCCTCGTTCGCCATGTTTAGGTTGTGACGTCACGTGCAAAGGAGTAGTGCTTACGGGGAATCTACCAAACTCCGCGATTTAACGCGCCATCAGTATGCGTACGTCAATGCTTAGAGACTCGTAGACTGTCTCGCGCTATTTTACTCTCGAGACCTCGCATTCGCTGTCTTTGTCGCGCGGTTGAATTAATACGCGTGAACATTCAGAGAATGATACGCTTGGATCAAATATACGTGTTTTTCTTCTTTCCGTTCTCTCTCTAAGGTGTTAATTCTTCTTATCGGTTTTCTTAACGTAACTGTATATTTTGTACAGATCACTGAGCAGTGAGACTTTTCTACTCTACTCATTTATCGAACTTTCATCGCCACGCACCCATACCCGTACAATCACGAAAGAACATATCCGGCGATGGAGACAAATCAAATTATCTCTTTCTATCAACTTTCTAATCCGATAATCTAATCCAAGATCTATACTTTCCAATCCGAACGTCCGGGGGATTGGAAAAGTAAATTCTCGCAGAAGGTATCCCCGATCGCGTTCCAGTCGCGGGTAAGAAGGTTGTGGATCCAGCGAGGAATCCAGGTGGTTTTGGGAGGAGATGCAATAACCCACGGGGGCGTAATAATACCCCGGCCGGAGTCTTTAATAACGCGGAGATGACGCTAAACTACCTAGACAACCGTTAAGTCAGCGGGCCCGTTGCCCCACCTCCGGCAATATGAAGTCCGAGCGTAAAACTTCGACGATATATACACCCCCGGCTTGGAAATTAGAATCACCTTCTTCGAAAGAAATTAAAAGTTGCCTCCCAGGAAAAGGAAGACTTACGGGCGCGGCTTAAACACCGGGATGAACTCTTTCCACGGGGAAGCGGTACCGAAGTAATAAAACCGCGGAACAATGGGGGCAAATGAAAGCAGGAGGAGGAGGAGGAGGGGGCGGTTCCTCCTTTTCCGCGATTCGTTCAGCGGGAGCGTACTCGCATTGCGTGCGCCTCGATGGGAGCGTGAAATAATCAATCCAGGGAGGCATATGCTCACTTGCCTTGGCCCACGAAAAGGCTGAGGGGCTCAAGGGCTTCGTGTGTTTTGGTTCACCATCCAAGCAAGCGAGCGCTCGGAGGGTGGCAGATTGTTTGATGGTTGATTGTCGCACACCGCTTCGGGGGTCGTCTGATTGGGTCGCCGCGAAACATCTGCCGGCCTCCCGCGGGGCTTCCGGACGACAATCATCCTACAATCGCGAGGTAATACCCCGAAAGATGTCTTCATTTGGGGGGAGGGGGCGTCGGATGAAAACGAAGGATTTGCTCGGCCAGCGTGGAGAAATCGGCACGAATTCGAGGCGAGTGCGTGGGAGGATTGTATCCTGGTAATTATCGGCGTGCGCGCCTAATTAAGCCTTGGAAAGAATAACGATGCGAGTTGGAGTCGCGGTCCAGTTACCCCGGTGTCGGATTTTTTTTCTATACCGCTTCCTCTTATTTCCGGTTCGCTCACCTTTATTTTTGTGTTATTCATTTTCATCGCTAATTGTTATTGATCTTTTTATTACTGAGCCACGGAGCAGTGGCGAGAAATGATTGTTCTCGCGCGATAATGTCGATACGATAATGCTCACTTGATCGACTGAACTCTGCTCTAAAAAGAGGAGGGGATTGAGGGATAAATTATTGTATGATGATTAAAGGGTAGTAAATCCAAGCGGATCATGGAGAATTAATGAATAACAGTGTGTAAATAGGCTGCTATGGAAAACCACAGCAAATGTATCGTCAGAAATTGCCATCGAGCAAGGGAGTTTAGGAGTACGGTTGACAGGTGCAAGTTAGATCATCATCGTTCATCTTGGAACCTGTGAAATTATGAGGTGATCAGTTGTTACAGATAGGAGACGAATAATTCACGATGTTTATACGAGGAAATTACCTTCCTACTTTGAACGAGTAAGGAAAGAGATATTGGTGGAGTATTCTATGAGTTTTCGAGCATAATCGTTTATGGTGGAAGTTTGGGGCGGTTGAGACATCGTTTAAAGTTTGGATATCCGGAGTACCGAGGTTTGGTATGTTTGCTCATCTGGAGGAAAAGAGAATGCTAGAATATCGTTTCTTTCCAATGCCGCGTGCACTTTCTACGTTCTCCGCACAACTGTTACCAGAAGTAATAAGATACCATTGACAGCGTAATACACGTGTACAGTAGAAAGGTAACTGCCTACTAAAATTTGCTTATATCTTCGTTAATGTTTCACCGATCCTAATGAAATTCATTTTGATTTAGATCGTTCGCGTGTCAGCACTGAAACCGAAGATCATAAATTACATTTTACCGCCGTTGGGAAAATTAACGCACGTTTCATCGCGTGCAAATACAGCATAACTCACGAAATTTGTAAACAAAATAAACAGGTCGTTATTTTCCATCCAGCGTGCATATTACATAAAGACATACACGCGCGAGAAAAGGAGCTTTGTTACAATTCCACCATGCAAATTGTGATTCTCGAAGCAGGTGACCCTAAACGAAAAGACTCAGAAGAAAAGCACGTATTCCAGTAGAATAAACCCAAGTTTCCACTCGCCTATAAGCCCCTTTCAAGTCACAAATTCATTTCGAAAACATTAAGAGTACCAAAAAAGAACGTTGTTTTTTGATTTAAAATAAATTCACCCTCGCTAAAATTTTATCCATCATATATCAGGGCGCAGAATCCCAATTTACAAATCGCAATACAATCCTGACAAATAAACCCACCAAAATAGCATAAAACACATCATCAAAGAGCGTTAGCCAAAACGCGACTAATCCCCAAGACATATCGACCAAAAAAGCAACGTTCTTTTTCCAGACTCCTAATAAAAACAATACCCCCACCAAAGACCACCGTTATTTCCACCATCGCACTATCCTCAAAGCGAGAAGACAATAGTACTCCGTCGTGCATAATTCGGTACAATTCCAATGAATGTACGACAACGACTCCAGCTGGACGCCGAAAGGGAGCAAAGTCGCTCTCCTTTCTTGGGGCCCTCTTCCCCCTTTTTTTTCCCTCCCCAACGAGGACGACGACGACGACGAGGAGGAGGCCTTCGCTTTCGGTAGATCTCGAGTTCATCGCGGTCCTGGCCGCTCGTGCGCGTCGTCTTCCCCGGAGCATACATAATCGCGGGCGGGCCAAAGAGGGTAGGGCCGTTCCTGCCTTTTAAAAGCGCGGCGGCAGGAGGCAGCGGCAGAGAAAAGGGTAGAGCGCGGAAAGGGAGGAAGGGACTTTTACAAAACTCATCCATCCCCCAACCCTTGCCGAGCGGGGACACTGATACCTACCGGCTGACGGTACCCACCTACAACCCGACGACAATGGATCCTTTGCGGGCAAAAAGGCGTAAAAGAAAGGAGGAGAAAGAGGAAGAGCGTGCGGTCCACCTCCGGCGCGGGGAATGAAAGAAAGAGCGGCAATGATGAAAGCATTGTCCCTGTTCAACGGCTCTTCTGTGAGCCTTCGAGGCGGTCGGCCCCGTCTCCGCCGCCTTCGCCCCGGCCTCCTTCACATCCGATTTCTCGTTCCTCCGTCGTCGCTAAGCCGACATCTAAGATCATCCCCGGGTGCCGACGCTCTTTGCAGCGTCGAGGAGGAAATTCGCCAGTTTACGCCGCGGCCGAATTCCCCGCAGCGGATGGCTCGCTTCGAGGTCGGGCCTTGCGTCAGAAATCTCTTCGCCAAAACGTCTGTCGCACGCCGCTACCTGACGCCCACGCGCCGAAATTGTTTGTTCCCCGAGGTATGCGGCTGACGTCTGAGCGTTACGCTTGACTATGAAGGATGGTAGTCAATGGCGAAATAACGTTTCCGGATTTCACGAATCGCCTGGCTCGTAACCGTTGGCCTACTTCGGCCCCGTCGATGGGATGAAGGAGATTGTGCGCGGGAGAAAGTGGCCAAAGCGATTCCTACTATCGAGTTTTCGCGAATGATACACTCCGGTAGAGGCGTCGGAGATGAGATCAGGATTTAAGCTAGTGAAGTGACGTGGATTGTGGTTTTGTACGTTGATTGCTTTGCATTGGTTACTGTGGAACATTGTGTGAGATCTGAGACCTCGTGAGTGCGAGGAAAATAAATTCAGATACCTCGGTGTCAGATTTTTTTTCTACGTCTATTTTCTGTTATATGAATTGGTCACCGCCGTAATTTCGATCAAATTCTTCATTCTGATTTCAATTTTTTATTATTATTATATTCATTAACGCTTTAATTATTCAAGTCACGTACCAAGTGAACATAATTTATTCGTACAACGAGAGCGGAAGAATGGAAGAACGTACGAATAAGCTACTCCGCAAAGACCACAAATATATACTACTGTAAAGAAAATAATTTCGGAAACATTATCGGAAACTTTAAGAAGGAACACGAATCGTTACACGTAGTACAATATTTCTTTTAATGACGTCTTTCATACACTATAGATTTTATAAACTTCTTAACAAAGTTTAAAAAATAAAAACGACCAACAAAACTATCGCAGCACTCATATACCTTCTCTCGCACCTGATTATACCACGATCAAGAGAAACCTCTATTCCCACATAAATCCGGTACTTCAAACAACTCGCAGAATAGCATAGTCAGCAAACCTCTAGAAACAAGAAACACGGCGAATTCGACAATAATTTCAAGACGTCCACTTCCTCGACGTTTGACATCGGCGGATCTCGTCGAACGCCAAGCAAGGATTACAACGAGAAAGGCCCCCGAGCCCCAATTCAGGAATGTAATACGAGAAGCCAAGTGTTTGCGTGTCTTCGAGCAGCGGGGACCCTCGAGCCGATCGAGTCAGGAGCCCCTTGACTCGCCCCGCGTAATAACGCGATAATCTTCTCGCGCAAAACAAATAACGGGGCAGCCGCCCCTCGATAGCCCAGTCGCCGTGTCCAACCCTTTCCCAAAAGGGCCTGGAGAGAGCAATCCCCGGTGATCGATCACAATCGGCTCCTTCCATGCGAGGGCGTTCCTTGCGACGCCGATGCTTGCGAAGAATAGCGACTATAGGGGTTTAGGGTTATGACCCCCCTCTGTACGTAGCCGCTCTGTTATTCTTCGGGTGAAAACTATTTACAAAGTCGGGGCTAATGGCATCAAGAGATTTCGTTCCATATGCCTCGACGCCCCTGTGCGCTCGCTCGTCTCATCTGACTTCCATTCTCTCCGTCTTTCCTCGCCCCCTCTCTCTCTCGCTCTCTGACACGGTGTGACATTAGCGTACTGTTTCTAACCGGATCCGTGTCACGAGCAGTGGCGTAAGGTTCCTAGCACTCGACCCGATTCCTTTCCACCGCGCTTCAATTTCCGCCTTTGATTTTGCGTTCGGTTATCGCTATTAGATTGCGTGAAAGTGGATGTACTTTTATTCGATCGTAGTGGTAAACGAAATTTTCTCGTTAGAGGGGATTTATGTACTGCGAGTTATTAAACTGATTTGTTGGCTTGCATAATCGTTTTTGTACTAACTAGTATCCCTATTCAACTGTTAAATTACTCGTCGAATATTGAAATGATGTAACGTAGAAAGTGTCGAAGGTGCTATGGAAGATGAGGATTTCGAGTTTTATGGAAATATACGAGTTCAATCGTATCTATCATCCCTGGATTGTCTTCTGATAGTTCTATCATCTTGCGGTATCTCCGCGAGCGGTCTGAATTAAACGAGGAAATGGACAGAGCAATAAGGTGTCATGGAGAATGTTCCTCGCGCTTACGCCAGTGATAACGCCGGTTTTCAACGAGCGTAAAGCGAACCGGATCAACATGGTGACGGGGGGCCTCGAAGGGGAATCGAGAGGACAGATGCACGTGTAGAGCCTAATGTAATAAAAGTTTACCGAGTGGGTCGAAACGTATGCATATTGACCCGGTCAATCTCGTAATGCTACCGATCTTCCTCGTCCTCCAATTCGCCCTCGTCACGTCTCCTCTCTCCTCTTCCTTCTCCCTTGTTTCGCCGGTGCGTAGGTGCGATTCGTTCACCGGAACGCACTTAACTCGATTTCAGGACCAGTTTCGTGCGCCTCCGCGTCGTAGCATGCGACTCGTTCTTGAGGAAAGCGGAGATATAATTTACAGCGGTCTCGAAATCGAAGCACGCCTGGACTTTAATCCTGTTTCGTGACGCACGGACGTAATGCCTTAATCAAATCGCGCGTTAAAGTAACTATTATCGTACCGCGGTTTGTCTTTACTCCCGAGCGAGGAGTGCGATTAAGCGGAAATACCGGGAGCTTCGTGTGTCCAATTACGAGAGCGCGAGGTGGTGGTATCGATACTTTACGTACTTGCAGAAACGACGCAGAGGCGGGTTTTTAGCCGTGTCTCTGATGGATCCAAGAATAACGACGGTACCGCGTGAATCCGCGTCACGCGACGAGGATGTATTTGAAGTTAGAACCGTATTCTTCGCGTTACACGCTCAGCTCGCGGATTACGAGGTACAGATGTTTTATTCCCTCGAAGCTAGATATGTGTCTCTCCGATATTATATCGCATTCTTTCACGCTATTCGTGCGAATAGAGTAACACTGCGCATTGGATCCCTCGTATTGCACTTTTTTCTATATACTACTGTACACTGTTTTTTTCCCACACCTTTTATCTCGATCCAGCTTAATTCTCCAACTTTGATTTTCATATTTCTATTTTCATTTATTTCTAAACTTTGATAAACTTTAATTATTGAGCCACAGACTAAGTGGTTAAAAATTATTGTCTTTCTCTCGCGCATTGTGGTTTCGACGACTGAAAAATTGACTCTAGTATCACCGGATGCAGAAATTATTAAGCGTGGAACCTCATACACAAGTTATCTTAAATATTATGCGCATAGTTTACCCCAACGAAAATACCATAAATCACACCGAGACTCGAGATCGATTTCGACGTTCGCCGAGCACGCTTTGGCAGGAAGAAACTCAATTTTAATATTAAACCACGCCTACGAGCGGCAATTATCCGCGTCCAGCACGACATTAACCGCGCTAACGAAGAATCCGCCAACGTCTACCTACAAATCTCTCGACTCCACCGGCGGTCCCATTGTGGGGATTTAATTGACCGGACACTCGACAATCCCAACCTCGTACCTGCGACGGCTTCCGAAATCGTGGAACAACGTCGATCCACGCGCACCCCTTTTCACCCGCACCCTGTAGCCCCTTCGCCCCTTTCCGCCCTCTTCGCCGACCATTACGAATGCCCGTCCTTCTCGCCTGTTCCTTCGCTCGCGCACAGTGTGCACAAATGGAAAACGGATTGATTAATCGTAGTAATTACCGATCGGCCCCCGCTAATTAGATATCCGACTCCTACCCGGCGCACGGCTCCCAGAGGGTTTCCTGCCTCGCTACGGGACGCGGCGTTGGTAGGTAGGTCCTTCCACCGCATCGAGGGGACTTTCCAGGCCGACGGTGGGGCTGATGAGAGAAACGGCGCCGGAGGGTGGAGGAGGTCCAAATGAGATTGTTTGACGGAGCCAGCCAATGAGTTCCGATCGCGAGCTATCGTGGGCCGTGTTCGGATTTTCCACGAAACAAACAGCTCCTGGGCTGGAGCTACGGTGGTGTAGCGGATGGAAGCTCGGACTTTCGCGCGGAGAAGCTGGCTTCGAATTTTGTCCATCACTGATGGTTTTTCGATGTGGTATGGATGTTGTAGCTTTAGTGGTACGGAACGTAGATTGAATAGTAGGGCTTGGGTTAAGTGACGTTAGTAGTCGGTGTTGAGAATGGATTTATGGAATAGGAAACTCTTGGGATATAATGAAAAATGGCAACTTTGCGCACGGACTAGGTTCTTTTTGTCGATGGCTATTGGCCTTGTTGGGCTTGTGTATCACTGTTTGATCTTTGAATGCACGTGCGTGCGGTGTTTTGATGTGGAACACGTGGATTTGTGTATCGTGCACTGCGTATATGCGTATGTAACTTGGAGTATTCTTCGGGATAGAAGTGTTATGTTAGGGATACCGGAAGAGAATGTCGTTTTTTTCGTTAACCGGTTTCGGGGATTAGTTGCGTTTTAAAAACGGCCCTTTGTAGATGTGTTGTATGTTATTTTGGTGACTTTATTCGTCAGGAGCGTATAGTGATTTGTAAAATTAGAATCTCGTTCCTCGCTTTACAATGGATTATTTTATACCAAGCGAAGAGTTTATTCGAAATTTGCTTTATCATTTTTTGAAAAGAGAGATTACAACGAAAGCCACTAAAAACATTTATACTGTACTTAGCAATGATTTGCATATTTAAAAGTGTCAAACATGATTCGAAAAAAATTCGATCGGGAAATTTTGATTTCAAAAATAGCTCTGCAAGTGAAAAACCTAGTAAACTGGACCACGCAATACTGAAATAGAAAGCCATTAAACTTCATTGATTAAACAAAATTGCGAACAACCTCGAATACTCATAGTCGAGTATTCCCAAAGAATTTTACAAAAATCAGCAAGGTGTGAAGAGAGGGCCAAAGTATAGCGCACGACGATAAAAAAAACGACATTCTTTCCCAGTACCTCTAATACAATAACTCTGCGAGGATTTACAAGAAATCGTTGCCTTTCTAATCGAATCCATCCTTGGTTTTAAAGCTTTGCCGTAACATCGCAAATGTCGTCAATGAGAAACCTCCAGACGAGATGGCGGGAGTATGTTTTTATTTTCCAGACCGTAACTCCGATCGACCGTTGTTCAAAACGCTCCTATGACACGCGCCTGTCTGCGTAGTCGTGCACGTGTGACGTATCAAGCTCGCCTCTGTGTAGGCACACTTGTACGTTACCAGGGCAGGTGATACCTGGGACGGTAAGTCAGCCGGGTGTGCGGTGTCGCTGTTTCTGCTCGTATCGCATCACTCCATCACCTCGCGGCACCTTCTTATGCCAGTAACGCGCCTTGTACCGGCATTTCGGGATTTTCGACTCCGTCGAGCACGAGGCCAGTGTCTCGGTTACCCTCCAGAATTTCAGAAGTAGCGATATAACGGATCCATTCTGCTTCGAATCACGTCGAACGTTTAACGGGTTAAATGTCGGCGGCTCGATGACCCGCGATAAATACCTCTCCCTCGTCATTATCCTCCGCCTCGATTTATAGCGCTCTGCGCTGAGCCGTTTATCAGGATGCTGAACGAACATGTATGATATTCCGCGAGCATTTTTCATCCTTCGATACAATCACACGCAAATTTCCTGGTTACATCCTGTTTCGCTTAATCTACATAAAATTCTTGTCAATGTTGCTTAGCAAATAGGGCGCGCTAGAGGGAACTGTAGGTTTCTTAAGGTACTCAGGGAAGACAAACTGTCTTGTCCACAGCGCATTTTGAGTAAGTAACGCGGAATAATATTCGCTATTTGAAATCAAGAAAGCCTCAAGTGGTCGATTATATTTTGCGATAACGTTTTTGTTTAACAATTTTACGTATTGTTTATGCGCCTTAAAAATATAAATGTTATTTATTAAAACAAAGTAAACAAAGGTGAGGCTTGTTTGCACGTCGATTACAGAAGATTCTAACTTTCCGCGTTAAATTTTCCGCCATCTTCGAACCCAACATTAGTGAATCTGTATTATAACACTAAGACTATAAGAAGACGAACTCAGGATACGAATCCGAAAAAAGTATTTAATATTATTGAAAAAAATCGCCTGATCCATCTGTTTATACTTTGGTTTATACCAGTGGCTTACTCGACGATTAACCGTAGCCTAAACCGAAAGGCACGTGAAATCCGCGTGTCGCTTAACGTGTTAACATGGTACCACGATTCAGCTTGAACTTCTTTTTTTCATTCATTTCCAGCATGCACCCCGCTAGGGTCATCTGGCCTAGGACCTACCGCTTAAAGCGAGCTCCGAACCACCAGAACAACAGTATACATATCACATGGTAAAACCAGAGGTGACTGAGCAGGATTCGAAGCCGTGTCTCCCGCGTGGAAGTCCAAGCTTCCATCCACTACACCATCGCCCAAACTTTCTAACCCAAGTTATGGCCGCTGACGGTCGGCCACCGCGCGGCCTGACGAAACGCACTGCCACCTTTACGCCCGAATGATTTAGCGGCCCATCGTGCCGCTTCGCGGATCGCCTCAAGCAGCATCCCGCCTCGGTTTCGCGGAACACGTAAACGAGATTAGGCCCAGAGCGGTGGGCGACGTTTAACGACTGCGCGGTTCAAAACTGCGACATCCGCGCGGCGCAACAATATTTGCGGATGCCGAGCAACGCGGGTGCTCCCGGTCGAAGGAAGAGGAAGAAGTGGGAGGGGGCAGGGCGCGAGGCATATTAACATCCGGCCTTTGGGATTTACGGCGGCGTTCCACGGGGCTCCCTGTGCTCGCGGACGATTTTGCAAAACGAAATGTCTCGTTAGCAAGTCGGTTACAGCCGAACGCGCGGACTCCTCGGTGGTTTTACAGCGGCCTAAATTACCCAAGGGACGTACGGTTATGATGTTAACGATCCACTGCCGGGACAAGGTGTTGCGTGCCGTCGGACGGCGCGCAAAACGCCCCCGACTTCGTCGATACCTGGGCGTGCCGCTCGAAGAAGAGGGAATCCGACGGGTGATAAGGGGCCCATAACCGTCGACGAAAACGCGCTTTTGGCTGCCACCTGCTGTTCCCCGATACTTCGCTCTCGTCCAAAGCGTCGCGATTAAGTACTCGTCGTTCGTCTATACGGTAACGGTGCTACGCAGGACTTTTGTCTTTCTCTTACGGAAAATCTCTTGAGGAATATCCTAGGCGCGAGAAGGATTTTCTATAGAATTCACAGTGTACGTGAGGAAACATAAAATACGTATTAGATCGGTGTTGAAGAGTTTCTGATCGATTTGAAGCAGTGATTGAGTTTCTGATCGAGTGAAATGCAAGTAACTTGGGTATAGATTTTTGCACTGACCTAATATATGGCGATTATCCTGGCTATCTGGAATATCTCAAAGACTAAATGTCGGACAAAAAAATATTTCAAATGAAAAATTTGAATCGTGGAGGGGCTGATGTAGCAGTCATCCGTTTTCGATTCGTATTATGTTTCTATATATCAGTTTCGGTTACAATAAAGTAGTTTTCTTTGATATTCCCCTTCGGTTATCGGTACTGGTTAATCGGCTAACTCGTACCTCCAAGAATGTTACTAGTAGATAAAGAATGCTTTAAGTCCGCTTTCATACACTCGATTCTTGAAATTCTTAAACAGATCGGGGCGAATTTTCAAATACCAACTTAGCGAATGCTATCGAGCTGAACGATCTTTACGTTCGGCGTCAACGCTCGAGCGTGCGAGCGAATGCCGCGATCCCCCGTGTACAGAAATCAAACTCACGTTCGCAACGACCGACCGAAGAAGTGTCTCCCGACATCGTCGATCGCATCTCGACACTTCGAGAGGCTCGCACGGACGGCATTCCTTAAATTCCCCCCAGGTCTCATTTCTTCGCTTATAATACACATCCGGGGGTACACCCCTCTCATTAAGACGGAGCAGCCCGGCCATAAATTCCCGCGGTTGGATTTCATTCAAGCCGAACCGGCGGATCGGCGTCGTAAATCAATCGGCCCGTAGGACGGCTAAAGCATTATCGTACGGACGGAGATGACGATTCCAGCGAGGAAACTCGATAGGTTCGTCCCGCGGAGTCCGAGTTGGCAAGCCCCCTTTCGGCCCTCGCGGCACCCAGGACGGTAAATTTCGTCCGGTGATTAAGCGCCGTCCCGGGGGACTTTGGCGAAATCGCTCTTCGTCTCCGTTAACATCGAAACCCTCTCAAGACATCGCGGGTGCAGCTGTAGGTGATAAAATTATTTCGACCTCGGCTTAAATAGAGTAAACCGCGGTGGCCGCGGCGCGCATGCGCTCCCCCGGTTAAAAAGCGCGGGGCGGCGAGGAACGACGGCGAGGATAAACGGCCTAAGCGATAAAATTATTTCGACCGCGGTGTAAATAGAGAAAATCCCCGGCGCTGCGGTATATTACCGGCCGGTGGGCCATACCGCTAAGGAAAACAGAATCGCGAGGAGGGCCTCGAGCGCACAGGGGGGAAAAGGCGGTTATTTCGATTGGACCGAAAATAGGAAGCGCGCGGGGCGCTAATGCACCGGGGCGTAGTCACAACAAGCGATAGGTCGGGGGCGCATCGGCGAGGGATCGAGAGGATGGAGCACCTGGCGGCCGGAGCGCGGTAAGATCGGGCATCGAGAGAAAAGGGGGCCGCGAGTGGTTGCGCAACGCGCGTGGGACAAACTGGCGGAGCGAGAGAATTATTTTAACCGGAACCCAAATCGAGCAAATCGGGTTGGAGCGGGTGCGGTATGCGTTCGGGGAAAAGCGAGAGGCGGGAGCGAAATGGACGGCCTAAGCGATGAAATTATTCCGGCCGCGGCTCAAATAGAGTAAATCGCGCGGTATATCCCGGCGCGCGGATGCCTGGAAGAAAAACGTGGCGGACGCGCCACTCCGCGGGAAGCTGCGTCGAAATAAACGGCCTAAGTGCCAGCTACCGTGGCCGGCCGTCGGGTCGAGGGGAGGAGGGGTCGGAGGCGCACGGCCGGGGGTGGGCAGGCCGATAAATAACCTCTAGTTTATTAGCCAGATACGACGGGGTGGGGAGAGAGCAGTTAAATTAGCAAGAATATTAGTACACATTTGCGCCACTCGCTCGCCGCGGGGTTCGGCGCGGCTTGAGTTAAAGTCGCGCGCGTGTAGCGATGGCACTGGCCAACGAGACTTTGTCCTCGACCAAAGCTCGTCCTGCCTCTAACGCGTCGTAACTCTCTGCGGCGCTTTCCACGATTTCATTCGCGATTCGTATTTGGCCATGATTTACACTAGGAACACGAGGGATCGATAATATATTCTGCGAGTCCTGAAGGAGAGGAAGGAGGATTTAGAATGTGACAGTAGCGGTATCAGGCGAGAGGGAGCGATGGGTATAGATTTATAGATCCTACGATCGACACGCGCGCGATTCACAAATTGTTCAGATATGTGTTATTGTGGTTGCCACGATCATATTCCATATTCTCCTTACAGCCCTCGAGTGGTCGCGGGACAAATTATTGATTCCTCCTACAAAATATCGATAACAAGCAATTGTCGAGTCGGGGAATCTTAAATCGACCGAGCTGTAATAAACAGTAATAACTACAGTGCGATTGAGGGCCTCGTGTTCAACTCTTTGGGGTACGATAAGATTAAAAATACCCCACCATTTTGAAACACGGTAATACATGGTGGGACATTTCCAAACCCACCTCGAAATATTGCAATAATTGCACGAGCACAGGTTTATATTTAATCTTACTCGCTACTCGAATCCCACCCCATAAAAACAACTTGAATTTAATTATTACCCTCTTGTTTTTATATCAACTGATCCCTTTGTCAATAAAAGTATACCAATTACATTTAATCCAAAATGCAACAAAATTTCCCTGCAACATCCTTCTACTTTATCCTCCGAAATCCTGTGCCACAAAGAGTTAAGGCGTATTCCGGAGTTACGGACATCGAATCCACCGTTCCCTTGTAACCCCGCTGCCGCGATTTGAACGCACTCGCGAGTAGTTTCGTTCTCAACGAGCACACGTACGCGCGAAATTTTCTGCGCGTGACTTAGGCAAGGGCGCGCACACATTTACCACGCGTGCGCACGTTAGACCGGGCGGGGGGCTACACACGGTAACAAGCTGGCAACGGTTCTAACTACTGTCCAGGCTGATATATGTGACGGAAAATTGTGGGCGAAGGGACCGAGAGAAAGAGAGAGAGAGAGAGAGAGAGAGAGAGAGTGAGAAGGGGTAAAAGAGAGAGAGAGAGAGAGGAAGAGAGGGGAGAGGGAGAGGAGGCACGAGAGGAGCGGCTTCTTCCGCTCCGTCGTACGAAGGCGTAGGCGGGCGAAACTATTTTATTTACGAATTATTTCATTTGTCTCAAGTATTCTAATTAGAGCGGCTATTTCTAAGCCGGCCCTGCCGGTGTCGTCGTCGCCGGCAGCCCGCGGCCCTACCGGCTCCGCAACGCTCTAATTGCATTACGGAAACATGAGTTTCCCCCGGCGAAATATATCACGAAACTTATCGCACCGCGAAGAAATTGCCACGGCTGGCATGCACTTCGGCGCAAGTGCAAGCCTCGTAAGCTTCGGGGCCCGCCTACGCGCGCCCTTATACCTGCCCACCCACGCGAGCCATACATCACCGCGCGGGCTTTCCTTTCGGTACGCGAGGGGAGTTTGGAAAAAGCTCTCGAGAAAGGTTCTCTAACAAAAGGAAAGGTTGTCAATAAGGCCGGGCACGGGGTTATCGAACGGATGGGCTCGAAAACGCGTAGGGCTGATCGAACCTCGAGGATCAGGATCGGCGATATCGAAAAGTAGCGAATGGATCTGGGTTGGATATTAATGGGGGAGTCTCTGGTAGAGCGCGAATAAAGTTGAATGGGCGTAGGCGAGAATACTGACCAAAGAAACGCTTGGTTTAGGATATTATAGTGGACGAATGGAAGCGGTTGAACGAGGAGGCTGCTGTGGGGCTCTGTGGACAAGAGTGCGGGAATATTTGGGAAAATGTACTGCGATGAATCAAGACGAGGGTGGGGTAAATTTTGTAGTGGTATACGATATGAGATAAACGCTCAGGGGAATGCCGAGCGATCGAGAGGGGCGCTCGAGTCTAGAATAATTGCTTGTTTGTGAACGAGATCGATGTATGAAAAAGTATTGGAGAGTAAAGGGAGACGAGGAAGACCACCGAAATGTTCGAATTTCTAAATAAAGTTAGCGGTATGATTCGTGGAATTATTTCATCTATCTTAATACATTAAAAAGTATTACTCGTAGTTGACCATAATAATCAACTAATCCATGAATATATCCAACTCAATACTTGTACAGGCGCGAAAACCTGTATTAACACTAAACCCACAGAAGCGACCAAAATAACCGGTCAGTCGTTTCTTAGAAAAATTTCTGTACCTCATAGGAGAGTATTTTTTGACATTTTCCACGACTCTACTACATAGTATAAATCATTCTATCAATCTATCCGTATATCTTCTCGATACCCTTCTTCTTCAAGGACATACATGATATACACAAATACATCCAGAAAGTAAGCGGTATTAAAACATCTTAAAATCGAGTAGCCCCGCAAACAACAAGTATACACAGAATAAAATGTCGATCAGCAGGAGCACCAGAGCATCGCAAAAATCCAGGTAGCCCCGAGGCACTGCGGGAAAATCCGAAACCGCGACTCGCGGCGCCTTCCTTTCGGCGCAATTAGCGGAGGCACCGTTCCGTGATTAGCGCGGCGATGCGTGGTCGCTCAGGCACGCGGCCGAAATAAACATGAATGACACCCTCCGCGTCCGTCACGAGCCCCCGGCGATCGCACCGGTGGAGAGTCCTCCTTAAACTTGATTTGTGCTCAATTACCACGCTCTTCTTCGGTCCTGCATCCCTCTCTCGCTCCCTCCGCCCTCGTGCCCTCGCTCTTATTATAAGCCGCGGCACCACCGCGCGCATACGTCGCGACGATTTTATTTATACTCGTCGCAAACCACCCGCGTCTCCGTGGCGTCGCGATGCGAGCTAAGAGGGGGCGAGACGCCGGCGGGCAATTCGTTTCGCGTTTTATACCCGGCTTCCTCGAGACACCCGATTCAACCCCGAGTCCGGAGGCCAATTCGGATTATTTCGATCTTCGTTCCGGCTAAAGTTAGCCGATGAGATTAGCCCGGGAACGATCTCGTCGGGGGCGGCCGCTGCGCGACGCTTAAATATCAGGGCAAACAGGGGTGGGTGTAATTCGGATGCTGGCGCAGGTGGTACGCGGGGAGCATCTATCAAGATAGCGAGATACCGCCGGCGGGGGTCGCCTCGGAGGAAGAAGGGGGCGGCACGATGGATCAACTCGAAGAAACGGGGGATTCCGCGGGACGTTACGCATTAAGCCTCCGAGGGGGCACTTTCCGCGTCGCCTTAACCCTTCCATCTAATACCGGATCCGGAGGAATTAGTGGCCCTCGAAGGGCGCCCGAGAGCCGCCAGCGAGACGTCGACGACACGGTGGGTTCGACGTCTCGTAATCGTGGGGAACTTTACCTCGATCACCGGCCTCCTGGCTGCCGCCCAGGAAAAACCGTTGGAAACTCTATCTTGGAAATCGAGCACGCCGGTTTCGTGTTTATAGTAGTGAGCCCGCGATTATTTGCGCGCGCCGCGGTTCGCGGGATAATATTCTCGACGCGGGGAATTCGTTAACACTGGAACTACCAAGCCGGTGGGAGCGACTGGTGAGTGGTTTCTTAGAGAGGAAAATTGTACAACTCTATGAAGGTGTAATCAGTGATTCTTGGTATTACAGAGCAATATTCAAGTACTTATTTAATTCTCCATCTGGTCTTGTAGAGCTGGAAATTCGGTCGATTACGTCGGCTATTTTTATGTGGAATAATAATAATTGCAGCCACTGTTGTGTGGCACGATCATTAAAAATGATTACTAAATCGTAACATTAAATTTGATTAATATTTAAATAATTACAACGATTATCGTGATGAATTAAATCGTAATAAGAAAAATGCGTGGAAAGAATATCAGGAGTACATATATCTTTATGAAGGTGCATTTCTTGAGAATTCGTATAATTTAATTTCAGCATATAGATCATTACATTGATCAATGAACTGTTTCTCCATAGTCTTCTAAATATGTCTGAAAAATAGCAGCTAGTTCCAGTGTTAGACAGAATTTTTCCACGATAGGTAGACCGTAGCATTCCTGGTCCTCTTTGAGCACGAATAAAAATCAAGTAATCCTATATTCCGACCTCTATTTAATTTCAATTTATCACTGAGATGTTTCCATCGGGAAAACTCCTGAAGTATCCTAACTAACCGATACGTTAAAATCCGCGGGCGTGCATCGCGCCGACCGTGTCCCAAGTCACGATACATCAAACGAGGTCCCCGCGGTCCACGCCCGTTAATTATTTTAGATTTCTTCGGTACGATCACCGCCGCCACGGCGATCAGCGCCACGCGTTAATCGGGCCCAGCTACGCGATATCGTTGGCTGGTATAATTCCACGGCCGGGAGTAACGAATCGAACGATTAAATTTATTATTATGAATCATAACGACCGCGCTCGCAGGCTTATTAATTGCGCTCATTACGGTCGTACGCGCGATCATCCGAACTGCATTCCCCGTTCGGCAAATTGCGAGCGTACCGAGGACGGCCATAAAATGTAGCCTCTATCTCGCTGGAATCTCGGGCGCATTACTTTTTGCCGCGCCAATAGCTCCGCATTTCGCGAGGATAGGCGAGTCAGCTCAGCGCGAAAAGGATCCTGTTTTATCTGGAAAAGCACGCGGAGAGTCCGGGCTTCTATCATCGCGGAGCGTCTATTTTAATGGAGGACGCTTTGGCAGCAGGAAATGCGTAAAGGGCGGTCCCTAGAGTCAACAGTGACTTTAAAGTAACGTTCCTTTTATGTCTTTCTTTCCAGAGTCGCGGATGATTGTGAATCGAAAGGAAACTCGTGGATCGTCAGTTTACGCAACGCTTGTGTCGAACATGTTTTTAAGGTTTGAGATTATGAAATTACGGATAGGTGTTAAATTATATGACGCGCATCGATTAGTTTGTAAAAGCAAACGTTGTAGTTAATCAAAGTTGGAATAAAGATTAAAGATTGGAAGAACTTTTAATTTCAACATCACAACTCCTTAATCTTAACTCTCTTAAATATTAATTCTTAACTCTCTCATCCTAAACTGAAAATTGTTCACCAGGTATAAAGAATTATTGAACACGCACCAGTGTTCGAAACGTCGATATTTTCTAACAAAATTCGCAGCATATGATAATGTACAAGTTTAAAATGTCTTTTTTTACGTTTTATACCCTTGTGACAAGTACAATATTAACTTCCGATATTTTTATTCTAACTCTAATCAACCCAAAGGTTTGTTTTTATAAACTCCTCGATACGCATCGTATAATATATCCTCTATTCGACATCAAACCATCGTTGAATCTACTTATTTTTAATCGTTATTATAAAAATTTCTAAAAGAGGAAGTTAACCCGCTGTCGCAGTACTGAAATCCAAAGGAAACGTCGATTATAGAGTATTAACTAACCGCCAGAACACCGAGTTCCGGCCGTCCAAGTACACCTGCGACTAAAAGGAGCCACTTAAATCCTAGGAGCGGAAGAAATACCACAGAGACGAATGTCCTTATTTCGTTCGAGCCTTCCTGCCAGGGAAAACGGAGGGTTCAGGGTGGGATCCGGCGAGCTTGAAAAGAAGTCACGTGCCGGGACCGCGTCGTTACCGTTTTACGATCGCGCTATCGCGTTTATGGCTCGCGGAATCGAAAACGCGGCTCTAAAAATTACACGAGCGCGTACATTTATCGGGCCCGTCAAAATTCGCCGTTATTTACGGCCGTACCGCGGTTTTCCACCGATAAAGTTTCGCTTTCGACGGCGAACGTCCGGGAGCGATCTCGTGGCGGAAGAAAGGGAGAGAAAAAGACGCGCGCCTCGTTGGGATCCGCATAAGAGAGAAAAGAGAGAGGGAGAGAGAGTGAGTGAGTGAGAGTGAGAGAGAAAAAGGAGAGAGAAAGAAAGAGGGAGAGGAGCGAAGAGAGAGGAAGGGACAGATTTCACGAACGGCTGTCGAGGAACCAGATACGAAAATCGTAAAGTCGCTACATAATAGCGGCCAGTATAATCCAGCATGCCACTTCGCAACGAGATTAAAGGTGCATAAAGCGAGCGCGGTACGAAAGAACCTTCGATTCTTAACTTTTACAAGCTTCTCTCGCCTACTTGCGCACGCAGAAACGAGTTTATGTATAATCGTAAACGGTAATTCCTCCTGTTAATGATGTACATAGATCTACTAACGTTAACCCCTTTTAGCACCGCAAACCTAATACGGCTTTCGAAAAGTCGTTCGCTGTGATTCATCAAGCTGCGCATGTATGAGTTACATAATTACCTAATTATATGCCTTAAACGCGTACATATTTCACAACTATTCGCACAACTTAAAAAAGACCCTGTACATATACATGTTCGAAGGTGATTACAAATCGGTTAACACTGAGATCTCGTCGTTCTTAAAAAAAAATCTTATTTTCAAAAACGCAATTTCGCTTCCGAGCGAAAGTATCCCCGATTGAAAACGATTGGAGATCCTTACGCGATAAAAGCACGGCGACAAAAACAATGCTATTTTAATCTCCACTATCCAAACAGATATTATACACGCTTGCAACATAGAGATTCTATTATAATCCGCCCGTAAATTCCAAGGCATTTTTCTCTTTTCCTCGCTGTAAAAAGGAACCGGTTGGGTTCTCGTTACGAGCATGGCCACGTAACGAAATGATACTACCAGTCTTTGGATTAAACGTTGCCAGGATGTTCGACTGCCTGCCGTTCCGCCTCGCGGAAATTATTGCACGCGCATGGAGCCCATTTCCGTTCTGACGTAGGTGACCGCGTGCGGTCAAGGATCCAAGCGGAGCCCGCCGATATTTACCGCGCTCGTTACCGCGCACGAGGAGGTTTTTCGTGCCCGGCAAAAGATCGGTAATTTAATAATGCCCCCGAAGATCGTAAAGTTTTATTGCGCTACCCGGCTTAGATTCCCGCGATACTCCGACGAGGGCCGAACGATGCACCCGCGCCGCATATCCCACCGTACGCACCGTAAATCAGTTTGAGAAATACCAGCGGTTTTCTCGATAAATGGTATTGACCGTTTGAGTGCCGGAGTAAAAAGGCACGAAGCTAGCGCGCTGCTAAATACGGTGATTCCCAAAGGAGTGTACGGAAACGAATGATAAAACGCATGCCGGAATGCAGGTAAATGCAAAACTTTAATTATCGTGGTATACGTCGTGATTTGTACGATTGGAAGGTAACGGATGAAAATAAACGCGATAGCGCGACGAGAAGAAGGTAGGTTGGATATTGAAATATGCAGGGTTGAAGGAAATTTGAAATTATTATTAAAATTGCTCTACGAGGTATCGAGAAACATGGAGTATGATCGTTGTTATTTGCTAGTTGTGATGTTGGATGAAAACCGTTCAACGCACAGACAGTTTCTAGAGACGGATTTCTGAGACTGTTCTAAATTCTAATGTACCTTCGTATTGGAGTGATATAAACGATAATCGAAGATCGTCGAGCGCGAAGTAAAATAACATCTTAAACGCTTGAAACAATTTTGGCACTGAAAATATATAAATTTAAAGCTGTCATAGCAGCCTGCGTGGTTCGGACCTTCAACTCTATCCAGCCCAATAATGCCATTTGGCATCATCCGCATAATCCGCCTTTACTAATCAAGTACCTCTAAATTATTCTTCTTCAAAATTTAACTTTCTTACTAAAAAGTAATAACTTGAGCCGGAAGAAAATTAAAGATTGATATCCTCGCGTGTGAAAGTAAATTACCCTGAATTGATACTAGCATCAGATCTAAAGATACACCATCGATTTCGATCAAAAACTCAACGGGGATCGACAGAGCGCGCTACGCGTTCGTTCGCGGAATCGCGAGGACTCGAAATCCAGGGCGGCTGGCATTCGTGCGTGCCTCGGCACGACTATCAGACATGCACGCCTACTCTATCGTTCGTATTCGCGTGATTGGCGCGCTGAAATAATCAGCTTGTTGCGACGTCAACGTGCAACCGCGCGACCCCGGCGTGCACGCCTCGTTTCGTTTGATGTACGGGCGTAATTTCAGGGTGTCTGGAATTCGCGTATGACACGTTTGTCGTACCGTGTGATTCGGCGCACCTCGTACCCGAGGAGGTAGAAAAACTTTTGCCGCCGCACGCACGCCGTAAAGCGTGATTTCGAGGAATGACAGAGGCCAGAGGGAGGATCTTAACGTGGAGATTATTCGAGTCTCGAACGACCTCCAGGTTTTTCTTTTCTTCTTCTCGATGCATCGCGGAAAGAAAGATCGAGAGATCCTTCGCGAGAAATCCGCCACGATTCTTTCTTCGTAAAAAAAAAGGGGGGGGGGAAGAAATGTCTCACGATGATCGTGCTTGATTTGTCTTAGGAAGGCAATGAGGCAATGCCCACGAGGTGGGGTACTCACCAGTTGTTAACTTGTAGGATCGTCAACCCCGTGTCCTGTGCCAGCTGCTTTTTCTGGTCTTCCGAGGGGTACGGATGCTGCAACAGAAACAAATACGTGCGGTTGATCGTTTTGCTCCACGCTCACTTACGGGTTGGATCGCGATAAGCGGCCCGTGCAATCGTCCGTGACTTACAGATGCCGAAAGTGCACCGTGCTAATTGTCGGTACGCGGAGCTAACTTTTTTCCGCGTGCTTGCTCGCGCGCATTACGGGCGACTCTGGATGCACCTGCGAAGTATTATTTATTGTCGAGTAACAACAATAAAAAAAGAGGAGAAAGAAACGGAAAGAAGCGGGAGCGCGGCAAAAAGCGCTTCTACGCATTGGCCGACTGGGTTTTATCGCTGTGTCGCATCAGCGCAGATGCGCTCGTGCTTCCAACGAGCGATCACCGTGTTGGCGCGCAACGAGGAAAGGACATCCGAGGGTCATTGAAAAGGCGGTTCGAAAATTACCTTCCCTCAAAGGCGTACTTTCTCAACCTGCCTGACGTGCCGAGCAGAATGTTTAATTTAGAATAGTATAAGAACAATATCGATCTATCTGTTTCTATTGTAAAGAATTTCGGATAAGACTTACAACAATCTATTATTCGTTTAGTCCTCTGTAGGGGCAATAATGTTTAATTGAAATATTTTACTGTTCTTCAACGTATGATAAATACGTATATTTGTAAAATTAGTTGTTGGTCTTTCGCGAAATAATGATACAAATATAAAAAAAAGTATTAGAGACATTTTCCAACTGCGATATCATGCACGTTCAAAAGTGGAACTAGATGGATAAGTGATGTGCTCCTCGGTTATTCCATCGGTCTTGTCGGAACGGCTTCATAAATTCCTGTATAAATCTTACCCGTTCTTCCAGCGAAGTTACTCCGCGCATTAATTTCGCACATGCGGCAAGACCTGGATCCTTCGAGTGCTGCTACGCACCAGCGTGTGCCAAGCAAGTCGTCGGCGCGTGACACGTGCGATGCACCTTCGCATACTCTTTGTTCTACAATGATATTAACCCCCTCGATGCCAGCATTGAGTCTAATCGGTGGTTTCCGAGCGATGTACCCGATCATTGCCGATTACAGCCGAAGAGCGCTCAAATGTCCGCACGTCAGTTATGACTGACCATTCGTGTTCAGACACGTTCACGAGTGTTGTGGACACAGAACGACAGAGACGTAAGAAAGGAGTTTTGTGGAAACACACATATTAAATGTGTGTCGATGTGCGGCATGAAGAACGTGTCGATCGATCGTCCAGTGCTTTCTCAGCATTATGTCGATCTAAATCGTCAGCTTTAAAGTCCATAATTTCCCCGCGATATCAATTTCCAGGAAAAGGAAGTGATTTCTAGAAAGTGTCAGTGGCATTTTTCATGACGTATTAACCGTTAGCATTCAATGGCGCGAATTGATTGCCCCGGGATGCCAGAAGATGGGTTTATTTTTCCCAGTGGAAAAGGGTTAACTTAACGGGGCACGGCACGCAGCTAAATTGGCGCGTGCGCGGGCGAACAGCTGTTTTGAGGCAGAGTGAAATATGCCCCCTAACCGGCCGTGGGATAAAATCTTTTTCTGCATTATGGATGAGAAATGTGCGGACTCTGAGGAGCGCTAAAAAAAACATTGCTACACGCAATGGAACGCGCTAAGCACTCGCGATGGATAATCGGCTTAATTACATTACACCTTGGAAGGAATATTAATCCCCCCGGGATAACGTACTCGTACATCTTAATTTTGATCTCTCATTAGCGCCAATTATGGAATTAAAGTCGTGTAATCATGCCGGACTAGACAATCCGTTGACACCTCCCAGCGCTCGTATTTTTCTTGGAAGACATTGTCTTCCTCGACCTCCCCCTCGTCGTCCATTATAATTTTCGTCCCTTGATATACCGGTATGTACATCACTACATTTGCCATAATGTCAGCTTCAGCAAAGATACGCGCGCGTTATTTAACATGTAATTCCAAGCAAAACCGAATTTGACAATTTATTCGAACATACAAACCAATGTCATTTTCAGCACAGGACTACACCGTAAATCGGTTGTACATTATTTTCTCGCCTTCTATTATAATTATCATTAATCATGTCTATGTACAAAAAAACATTTAACCTATCCTCGTCATATTACACTCATTCTTCATCATTTTAAATCAAATTAATTTATAGCAAAGAAAAGAAACGCTATACGATCATAAAATTACCACGGAAACGTATTATCATTTTTCAAAATGCTTACAAACGATTAATTCCGCAAAATGGAAACGTTATAAAAGAACACATCCGCCTCGAGCAAATGCACAAAGGGACGAGCGAAGGTACGTGCATTAATTCAACAATTTAGAGGAAAATAAAGTCAAAGAAGTCAGGGCCAAGTAGGACGATATATCTCCGGATAAAAAGAAAGGCCGTATCTCTCGGTATTCAACGCGGATTTTACGACGGAAGCGCCATTACTTATGCAGCAGGGGGAATATTTATGCTCATCACGTTAGTGGCCCGTAAGTATAATTGAGCATAATCCCGTCCGCGGTACCAGCGGCCTTTTGGCGGAGCGACTTCCCGCACGCGGTACGGACGGCCAACCGCACCGGGCACGCCAGCAACGCGGTGGAACGCGACACGATCCATTATAACTCACGTACGTGATACACGCGTATTAAATTTGATGTAAAATCAGGGCCGGCCGATGCCAAACCGTGGCGTCGAACGGATCCGGCTGCGCATAAAAGCCCGGGGCTGCACCGCAAGCGGGCGAACCGCATCATATTTTTACATAATTAGCACGTGGCGCTCGCGGTATTACGTTCTCCCCCGGTCGTTACTTTTTGCCGAAGCCTGCGGTATTTTTGGAAACCGCCGCAGCCCGCAAATCCCCCCCTGCCCCTGCCCGCCCTCCCCCTCCCCACCTCTCCCCCGCGGCCTCTCCTCCGGTATATCATGTTTCTTGGAGGCGAGCCATGGTATACATACGCCAGAAGCGTGGCTTCACAACCCCCCCCCCATCCCGACCAACCCCTCTTTCCACCTCCGTACCGCGGCCACCATCCCCCTGGAACCCATTGTGCGCCGGTGTATACGCGATCCGAGCGATTCTTATCCTAATTAAATCGGCCCGGAGCATTGTCTGGGCGTAGAGTTTCCATCGGATACTTGCGGGATACCCAGTACCGCACCGACGTGAAGAGCTGGATTGAGACGCCCTGGTTTCGGACGCGACGCGCGACGATCATCGATGCCTGCCAAGCTGGAGGCAGATATCGAATGAAGGACGTGTCTGTCGTTCTGTCTGCTTTTACATTTTGTTTAAGGTCGATAGGGAAGAGTTAGGTGTAGAGCATAGGTGTTTTGCGAGGGTTTATGGAGAGGCGTCGTAACTTAGAAAGGTTGGTGAAACGTGATGAGAGAGCTTGCGTGTGTTGATAAAAAAAAAGAATATACAGTCTCTTGGAAGAAAAGTGTAGAAAATTATGAAAGGGTTATTTCTCCGTGACTCCATGTACTTTTTTCACTTTGAACGTTTGATTCAGAGATGATATTCTGTTATCGATGATGATTGGTCGAAGGCTGTGAAGTTACTTTTTGCTGCGGTTACATGTATGAAGTGTCGCTCGTACCGTCGTCTGTCAGAGATATGTGTAATGCCTGGTGGCGTGATTTAGGAAAACAAGCATCGAAGTCAAAAATAAAATCTTGCTGTTAAGCATTACATCAAGACTACTCTGCTAAAGTTATCGCTTAATAATGAAGACATCGTGAGGTATTTTTTTTTAGAATGATATCGCATTCTTGTGCAACCGCTAGTGCTATCGATTATAAATAATGGATAATGGTATTAGGCTGGTAGGACGAGTAGAAATGCAGAGTGGTTTGCTATGCGTATCAGTACTTCCATCGCTGATGACAGCACGGCATTAGGCATCGCGCTAATAACGCGCGATTGCAAAGTTATAAACTAGAAACCAAACCCATCATTAATCGTTATATTTCTGATTTCATATTCTTCTTAGAAACGATATCTCTTTCCTCATTGCGTGTACCTAGATAATAACACTATGTAAACTGTCATTTAGCATAAAGATAAGATAGTAACCCAAAGTACCAGCGATATTCTTGCAATTTCCTCCATAGATAAAGTATCGCGAGCAGACGCAAATAGAAATTCTAAACCGCATTCGCACAACTCATACTCGAGCATCCAGATCAAGATCATACAAGGCTAATATTCCGATCTCAGAGACAAAGTTACTAGTTCTTACAATAAGGAAAAGGGCGATCCAATCCTGAAACCAATTAATCGAACAACGTAAGACTTCTCTCGTCTCAAGTCCCACGACGTCGGCTTTAATGGCCTGCAGACACCATGAAAATATAACGAGGCATCGGTGGCGAGGCGCAGAGCGTTGCCTTTTCGATTTGCATTTTCCTCGAAGGTGCCTGACTCGTGTCCTGCCCCGAGATAGGTTATTCGTTCCCGGGTACGTTGGTGTATGCATAAAACAATCAAGATAATTGTCGAAGCTGGGGACTGGCTGGCTGGCTGCTTTCCACCCTCCACGGGGTCGAGCTAGCTACCGGAAGGGGTGGAGGGACCCAGAGAGAACGAGACAGAGAGAGAGAGAGAGAGAGAGAGAGAGAGAGAAATGGTGAGAAGGAGGGGGGAAGCAGGAGCTATCCAATTACATTGAAAACAATAGTCTTAAGTGCTCGCGGCGGTCCGTTCAGGGCCACCCCCTGCCGCAGTACGACCGATGCTTTTCCACGAGGGTTCTCCGCCCTCCGCGGGCTGACGTTGTGTCCGTGACGCTGCACAAGTTTGACGCGGAAAATGTATTACGGTAAGAAAGTTGCAGGTAATATCCTATGAATTGAATGGATCGGCCGTGGGTCTTTGCCTTAAATACGAACCGAAGTTTCCTTCCTTTATTACGTTCCACGGGGAGGACGTTGAACAGAAGGTCAGCCTCTGCCACGTAACTCTCTTTTCGTGGGATACATTTTTCCTGGATTAATGAGGAAATGAAATCGTGGAAGCGAAGGTCGTGTCCGGGTTAGAGCGCGGAGAGAGAGAGAGAGAGAGAGAGAGGATAGAGGGGGGGAGAGTGAATCGGAGAGATAGCCAGGGCCAGAAGGCGAGGGGGATAAAGAGGTTAGAGCTGGCGGCCAAACAAGCGATAAAATGAAAATGAGCGGTAAAAAGACAATATGAAAACCATTTGGGTTCTTCCGTCGGCTGGGGTGGGAACGAGCCAGGCGGAAGCAGGGCTAAGTGTGTAAATGAGTCCGTAGTTTAGCCCGATTGCCTCGAGACGACCCCTTTTCGCGGTGCGCTAACCTCATCCATGGCCAGGCTACCTTGATAGCACCGACGTAGCAGAAATAACCGTGGCCTTTTAGAGGAGCAAACTGCTCCCTAAGACAATTCTCGAGACAATGAGATCGCTCGTGACCCAAATTCAAATCAGTACAAATAGACGATCCTTTTAATATCTCTTTTAGCGACCTATCCCCGTGCTCGTGCTAATCCCAGGGAAAAGATTTCTACGGTCTTGGAATGTTTTTCTTTCGCGCATTTTCGAAGGTAATGCGATTGTTCAAATTCCTTGCAGTTGTACTAGCGACATTAAACGTTTACGATTCCTACGGTTAAGTTTTGTTTGAAATTAAATATTTTGGACTATTGGAAGTTGCGAAAACACGAGAGCTATTTTACGATTGACGGATACTCGATGATTGACTTACACTTGCTTGATGATACTCGACGATGAGTTCCACAAATCTTATATTCACCGCGGTTATCTCTACGTGTAAAAGTACTCCGAGTTCTTACCCGCTTGATGAATTTTTCATCCATCGACATCATTTTAAAGCATTAACAATGGTTGTGTACACGGGTCATAATATTGTGAATTATCAAGCACCGTAAAACATCGAGCACTGTGCAATCCCAACGATCCTCCGCAACGCGTCACTGCGCTGTCAAAGTATTAAAAATAATCGGAAAACGTCATCGCGTCATTAAACATCGAGTATCGCTACGGTGATGTAGTGGGCAGAAACTCAAACTTTCGTCAGGAGGAACCGGTTTAATGCCGGATTTTATCCCCTTCCCAGATCGACCCCGCGTCGCCGTCCTCCAAATTTTTAAATCCCAAGTAACGAACGTCAAAACAAATGCTCGACCACTCGGACAACGGTAATGAAAATCAAGCGAGCCTCCTCCGCTTGAATTCCTCATAAACCGCGTATACCATAATCACGATGATCCGCGATTGGCCTTAGGTCACGTCCGTAAAGGCTAAACGCTCATCGCGGACGTTATCCGTATTGTACATCGCATTAACGAACGCCGAACACGGCGAGGCCTTCACGACTCTAACGGTATTTCCATCGAGGCGCGTGGAACGATATACATATATATATATAACTCGACATTCTAATAGTGCAATGTATTATTCAACATTATCTAACATGTTTCATGCCAATCCGATTTCTGAGGACATGTCGTTCAGGCCGCACAGACGCATGCGTCTCACGTATTAGACATTAGTAGTTTTGCTTTTGATAGACACTTTTCAATATATCTAATATCACAAAAATTATAATTATCAAGAGAAAGATAGAGAGCACTATGTATTATAGAGCAAAGCAATACATTTTATTTTAATAAATTGGCCTAACAAACAAAAATGTAGGTTAGATGCTCTAAAATAATATTTTTAAATAATAGAATTTCTGTTTATAAAGAGAAAAAATTATATATGATTTATATTGATCTAAAAAAGACTTGTGAGTGAAAGTTCAACTAGAAATGTCAAATTAATATTTACACGCATACCTTTATAAATACATTAAATAAATATAAATACTTTATAAATTCACGTGATCTGAACTGAATAAATAGCAGCTATAATTAAGTCTTTATTTTCGTTATAGTGATGGACGTTTAGATGACTATAGTCTGAAAAGTAACGAAACTGGAAGAAGTGACCGTTAAGCTGTGTGTACGTGAACATGACGTGATAAATGCACTATACATGTTTTTCAGATATTGATGCATGACACTACAATAAATCATTAAAAATATTTCTATTGTATAATGTTCTAAATGACTTAAATGACAAGATCTGAGGAAAGCGTCTCGATCCGCGTAGCGTAAAACGTGTTAATATTATGAATGCATGTTTATAAAACTAACTAAAAGTAATTCTAGTCTAAATTCTTTTGCTCGTCTACTAGATGATTAGACATATAACAAATTTCACTTTACATTAAATATGAACAGAAGACTTATATGCTAATTGGGACGTATAAATGATGAATACTTTTGGTTTTATCAAATAGGACCTCATACAATATGTGTATCTTCAAAGCAAATTAGAAGAGATATAACTGATTGGCATAACTTTATGTCCTTCAAATGAAGCATATTAATGGAATAAATCCCCAAAACATATTTTCACTTAAAAAATATTATTAAATGTAATGCGCTAAATAAAAATATATCATTTCATTTATGTTAGGAGATTATAAAATTGTACACGGATAAATAGTTCGACATTTAGAATTTTAGTAGTCGCAAAATAAAAGTAAGGAATCATGCAACTTTTGAAAAGACTTAGGATATCGAATATATCATCAACTCATTTTCTATATATTTTTTTTACATTTCCATTATTAAAGAAACTCTGAACTTTTAAACAATCGCATTTGTACATATTTAGCCAGTTATGATTGTATATTAATAAATTCATTCAGCAATAAACTAGAGTAAGTAAAGTAATGCATATGACATGATTGAAGTTCAACGGAGTCAGGAGATGTGCTAAGACTTTTTAGCAGTAGTGTATATCTTATCATTTGCATAAATAATCTCCTTAAGCCGATGTATCGTGCATGCAATCAAAACTTACAATACGCATTGTAGTGTATTCAAATTTTAAGTATGGTAAACGAACGTCAGCGAAAAAGAAGAAAGTTGTGCATTACATTAAATTTCTGCGCCTCTTCATAAATAATTTGGTACATTTCCTTCAATCTTCCAGTCGAAAACACTGTGGATAATTTTGTGCGAAGCAGTCGCCATTGCGGTCCTCTCAGGGCAAGTAAAGTGGCACTTAGTGGATCCGCTTTTTCATTCATCTCTATATCCCGATCTAAACAATAACATTGTGGACAATAACATTATTTTATTAACATGTTCCGTGTTGGATCGATTTTTGGTTACTTGCGGACTTATTTTTGATTTTTGTTCAAGCCACGTGGGTTTTATCCCTGTGCGATTAAAATATGTTTTTATCGTATGTCCTGCGATTTTTATAACAGGTAAGAATCAATTCATTTTTAATTTTTTGTTCTGCAAGGAAAATTCCAAATAGCGTGGATGGAAAATTCAGCGTTGGGCTTATACGCTTAGTAACATGCTGCTCAAGACTGTAAAATGTCTTCAGAAGTAAATATAAATGTTAAGTTGTTCAAAGTGGCATTTAGTGCTTCTAAACGGCCTCTCGAAGATATAAAAAGTGTAGATTTAATTTTTCATACATATTATACTGTAAAATCATGGTCTTGTTTAGCAATGAAGTACTGCAGCAATACTATTCGATTAGGAAAAAAATATTGAGAGATTTTTCGTCATTTTTTGATTAAACGTTTTTTTTTTATTTTAAATAAATTTTATTTAAGTATATATTGATCATTATTATCTTTGACCTTTTGCCATCTTATAGGTAATTCCATAATTCCATTAGTGTAGAAATTTCTTGCTGAAAAGTTTCAATAGCGTTTCACATATGTCGATTCCGCCCATCAAATTTTTCACGGTCAATTAATGTAGCATCCAAACATCGAGCTTCTTTCTGTATCCAGCTTTATGCAAATAATTTAAAACTGTTTTGTGGTCAATGTTTAGTTTGTCAGCAATATCACGAGTGCTTATATGACGATTTTCATGAATTTTTTACCACATTTTGTCAACATTGTCTACAATACTTCGACCGGTGCAAGATGCGTCTTTAACATCGAAGTTTCCGGAATGGAAGCGAGCGAACCATCTACATGCTTTTGCATTTGATAAAACATCTCGACCATCTACATGCTTTTGCATTTGATAAAACATCTTGACCGTAAACACCACAAATTTTTTCCTCGGATGGTGCAGCATTTTTTGCTTTTTTTCATAGTAAAATTACAAAATATAGCGAATTTTTAAGAAACCTCACTCATAATTGCACTGATATAACTTTCGACACGACTGATGAAATACAAAATGGGCTGCTTGAAAATTGTAGATTGGAATGTCACCTTTGTATGCATACAGTATAACGCCACTTGGTGTAGTGTTGCTCAATATATAACACCAAACACCATTGAGTGACAAAATCTCTCAATACTTTTCGCTCAACCCAATATATTGCTTGGCAAGATCACGATTTCACTCGTATTAATTCATTCGAAAAAGAGAAATAGCTGTAATATGTCGTTTTATACTGTATTGCGTACATATACCAGCATCTGATTTCTTGTAAAATATTATCCAAATAATGTGTAATAGATGTTCTTACAATATGACAGTAAACAAAAAACAACCTGTTTGTACAAGAAAGCTAATGATTATCATCGCTGAAAATAATGTTTTACTTAAACACTTCGTTTGTTATATTTGAATTTTGTAAGAAATAAGGAAATGCAAATAAGAGAATACAATCATATTAAGGATGCTGTATAAATTAACGTATCTCGTTTGTATCGTACATGTGGTACAATATTAACAAAAATAACGATGACATATGTCAAAAAGAATCGATACTATCGACATCTTTTAATACTGATTTTATCAATTTAATTAACACGACTTTGCATTGAAATACTATTTGTCACCTTGTTTTTTAATTTAACTGGCGTTGACCGCTGATAACATTTTACTTCTACTATATATATCTACATGTTACTTAATATATTTGTACAATTAACATAACAGTTTATCGATGACTTTCAGATTTAGGGAAAATCTTGCTAGTTCGATTTGACATAAAGTCTTATAAGTTTGCATAGTAATAATATTAATCTGATCAGTATTCTTATGCTCACCTTGGAAATGAGAATAGTGTTGTATAAAAACCTGTCTGATTAACGCAGGGTCTCTTAACAGGAGCACAGGCCTATTCATTTCGTAAAGTCCAACGAAACGCTGACCTTCATACTCTTTATACAGTTTGCCATATTCCTCGGTTACCGTTGACTTTAGGAGAACACTTTTTATTATATTTTTAAAGAACAATCGCGACGTGATCTGTGGAACACCTTTTTTCTTCCAGTAATTATATTTTTTGTTCCAAAGGTAGTACAGCCAGAGCAGGGCGAGTAATATAAAGAGCAAAAACTGCAACATTTTGTTTTCAATTTGAATGTCTATAGCGAAAGTGAAGATATTCAAGCGCGTTGGGATCTATTACTGAAGAGAATTTTCCGCGTGTACGAACGTGTTCCAAACTGCACGATGCAATAAGTGAATGTTTGTGACCTTAGGCAAACATATTGGGCGTAAAATCTGGTTTGGTAAATGAGCCCGAATTTCTCTTTCGGTTGAATGGTGGGGAAGAACTTGCTTTGGGGTTCATCGCAAATATTCTGGCCACTGGTAGTGTTATTATAAACAGCGGAAACTGTTGTATATTCTTTGCGTTTCAAGTATTATATAATATACAAAAAATGTATGCATGTATGTGTGCATGCTAAGACCGTTTTTTATTAATTACATTAGATGAGTTTGTAATTGCTGTATTTTTATCTTTGATAGTTACTAATAGAAGGCTAAGAGTATTATTTCTTTGTCGCATATGGCCGCCGTTTTCTGCATGATGTTTTTAAAATATATCCCAAAGCTTAGTTGAAAAATAAAATAGTCAGCACGTATTTGTTGTAAAAAACACTTTGTGAACTTATGGAATGTTCTAAAATATGTAAAATAATAGGATATCTGTATTATCCAGAAGAAAATAATCATTTAGGTGATATCACGTTTTGCATTTAATAGAGAAAAAATCTATAAACATTTAATTTTGCATTTCACATTGTTGCATATTTTTGTTACGCCGTGGCTAATAAAAGAAATACGTGCATGTAAAATTGTTATGCCACCCTGTATTACCGGTTAGCACGTTCACTGCCACGCGCATTTAGAAAGAAATCTCCGTCAGGCCGCGAACGCTGCTTAGAAGTGCGACATTGTGACATTGTGGCATAGCAATGCCAAGTCCACTTCTACGATTGAAACTTACTCGATGCAGGTGTGTAAACATATTAGGTCCATTGTTTTTTATTATAGCAGAAAATAATTACGTTTAGACTGAAATGCTTGTGATCATTCATTCAATGAAGGACAACTGTTTTTTTGTTTAGTGTTTCGATACAATTTATTAAAATTTTTTGGTAAGAAATATTTAAGACACTAACGATACGATCTAGGAATGATTTAAAATTTATTAAAACGTGATTTTTTTTAGTTTTGTATCGTATTTTGTACTGTCAGTCAGAAAGTTCAGAATCAGGTACCGGTGTACGGCAGTCAACGTGTTAAACTTTTTACTCTATTGATATTATTGTCATATTGTTCATGTATAAAGTTTCTTTGCTAACATGTTTTTGTCAAAAAGATATTTGAATCATTTACATTAATCTTTAAGTATAACGTTTGAACTCGTTGTATACGACATTATTTAGTTTTGATAGATATTTGAATATTAAGTGTAGTATATAAGAATAATATTACATGTTTTTTTACTACAAAATGAGATGAAACGAGAAATTTTGGCAAAAAATGTCATGTAACGAAACTGGTATTCTATTATGGGTATTTTTATTATCATTATTATCTTGAATTACTCTTTATCCTTGTGACAGGCTTTGTAATTGACTTCCGTACGTGCCGCATGGAAAACGTATGGATTTGTACGATTTTCATAGATACAAAAAGAATATACTTAGTTTTAATCTGTAGCTACAATTTTTTTTGCAAGATACTAATTTTAAACCGATAGGTATGAAAGTGAGAGAAAGGTTGTTTGCGAATTTTACCCTGTAGATTTATTAAAATGGAATATGCAGTTCGATATATTGAGACACTGGTGGGCCCACCATTGTGGTTGCAGTAAGATGATTGGTTTTGCGAGCAATTCAATTTGGACGGCACTCAAGTGTATAAGAGTAAAAAAAAAACAAAAAGTACGTTATGCTGACGTCTGAATATTAATATTTAAACTACAATTATCACAAAAATTCAATGTTATTCAGTAATCCCTGAACTACGAGCGTTTCATCAATACCCACTGTAATAGGATGTTCATTATGATAATATTATATTTTTATAAAGATGCCGTAAATTTTATATTACTGAAATTTATAATTAAATAATTAACTGGGCGATATACAATCATCGTTGGCAGGCGGCATTATTGTGTACCACTATAAACGCTCCAAAATAATGTAAATATTCACTTTTATGTACTCGTATAAAATACTATAGCTTGAATTAAGAAGACAATAATATATAATTTTAATTAGTTTTTAATTTCTGTGTTTGCATTTTAATGCAATTGACATGAATATTTACTTTTAAAGACAAGTTAACACGTAATTTAACTATCAATGTTAAGATGATATATATCGCACGCTGTATTGCATTGTCTCAAAAACTCGGATTAGCGATTGATGTGCACGATATCGGTTTTCCAATATATTATCTTTTATATTCTTCGAGATTTTCATTTTATATATATATATATATATATATATTAATCGTGACAAACGTACAAATGGGTTAAATAGAAGTAAGTAATAGAATATAATAAATGTAAACAAATAAATAACGAACGAAATAAGTAAAGGATTCTTGCTAAATTGGTTTATTAGCTATAAGAGCACTCAGCTAACATTGGACATCCACTGTGTGCTGTTATCAGTTTTTGTTTGCAATTGCCCATAGGATGTGTACACTACAGTATACTTGACAATCTATGCTGTTAACAGATACGTACAGACGGACTCATTAATTTGTTCCAGGACCCCTGAAGAGGGGCAAGGAGAAGCTGGAATGCGATCGTGGAGGTGCCAAGTGGCAGGGATCGGCTGAGCTTGGTTTACTGATTCTACGCTCAATGTGCGCGCGATTTATAAACTGCGCAGCAACTTATAATCATGGTCGGTGTAATACACATTGATGTACATTATAGTATTGTTCATAAAAACTGGTGAATATAATATTACAAAACATAATATAAGTTATTGACAATACAAGGTGATGGAAAATGAGGGTATTAGCTTTAAACATTGAATAAATGTCCTTCGAGAAGAAACTTTTGCATCTTAGTTGCTTCGTTGGAGTAACTGGCGAAGCAATTGATATTAGGAAGACATACAAAGTAATTAAGATGCAAAAGTTTCTTCTCGAAGGACATTTCTTCAATGTTTAAAGCTAATACCCTCATTTTCCATCTCCTTATACTGCCAATAACTTGTATCAGGTTTCGTAATATCATATTCTCCAGTTTTTATGAACAATACTACAATGTACATCAATATGTATTACATCGGCCATGATTATAAGTTTCTGCGCAGTTTCTAAATCACGCGCATATTAAGCGTAGAATCGGTAAACCAGGCTCAGCCGGTCCCTACCACTTGGCACCTCCACGATCGCATTCCAGCTTCTCCTTGCCCCCCTGCAGGGGTCCTGGAACAAATTAATGGGTCCATCTGTATATTCACCCATATCTATGTTTCTTTCTTCTTTCTCTTCTTTCTCTTCAGATAACGATTTCGTAACATTTATCGATTAAAAAGATTAAATCAAGTAATTGTGCGAGGACTGATTATTAATTGTTTCTTTTTAGAGCTATAGTTATAAAATGGTTCTTTTCGGGATTATGGCACGGTTTTTGACTAAATTACAATTTATTTTACGTTGGAACAATTGGTCAAGCAATTCATGTTACAAAATCGGTATTTGTAATATTTCTGATGCAAAAGTTTCTTCTTGAAGGGCGTTTTTCCAATTTTAAAAGATATTTTGTTCTTTTCCCACCTGTTTAGACTATCAATAAGTTATATTAGGCACTATAATGTTGTATTTCCACGTTTCTATGAATAATACAATTAAATACGTCAATGTGTATTGTGACAACCATAATTATACATTTCTGCGCAGTTTGTAAATATGATGATCTGATCTGGAGCAATTGGTCCCAGCCGCCTGACACCGCCACGGTCGCATTCCAGCTTCTCCTTGCCCCCCTTAAGGGGTCCAGGAACAAATTAATGGGTCCGTTTGTACGCCGGCATCAACCGTCCTCTGTTTGTCCGTCCATGAGCTCGTCTCTTTTCCTCTGTATATATCCTGCACCTCATTGTCATACACGCATACCTTTTGCATATGCATGCCTCTGATACCACATATATACAATATATATGTAGAAGTACTTGATATTCAAAAAGCTGGGTTTAATTTAAAAAAGGATGAATTTAATTTGCGAAAAGGTGAATTTTATTTGCAAAAGGATGAATTTAATTTGGAGAACTTGTATACACGTTAATTTTGCTAGCACTTATACTACTTGAATAAGATGATATACGTATTAAGTTTGTTTTTGCTTCCTAAGACACATTTCTTTATTTATTCATTTACATTAACAGACTCGTAGAAGGTTATATACAAATATAATCTGCATTTATGTTCATTTACGTGGCCATGTGCCATTTACGTGGAAAAGTAAAGGGTCACAGTTGGACCATCTCCGAACAATATTTCGGACGCGACAAGCAAACCGGTTGGACTTAAACCGTCCTCAAGAGAGAGTTTTACACAGGTCCGCTGTGGCGTGTTGCACTGAACCAGGAACTTGAAGAACTGCTCCAGAAACCATTACCATTTATATGCAAAATGCATTGCTGTATACATTTTCGTTTCGAGTAGTCACGCAAATCCACTTGCGTACAATAATGTGCGTATTAACACGTTAAGTGCCACGCGAGCTTGTATGAAAATCTTTGTCACGCCACGCATGCTGTTATACCATACGCATTTCTCAGATTAAAGCTTACTCGATACAGGCGTGTAAACATATTAGGCTCATTGTTTTTTATCCTTGTAGAAGACCATTATCTTTAGAACGAAATTTTTTAGGACATGCATTCAGTTGAAAATCATTCTTCTAGAATGAAGTATCTAAGCAAGCGTGTAAAATTCGAAAATTATTTCTTTTTTTTTAAACATTTTTTCTGTAGTGACTTTGAAATATAAAGAGAAATGGAAAAATTATTTCATTAAAATTTTTTTTAATTATTTAAAATTAGATAGAAATAATTAGATAAAAATTACACAATTATTCTTAATTTAAAGCATTATTGGCTATGAAATTATTAAGGCTGACAGATAATAATCTAATTAAATTTGTTGGAGGTGGTCAGCATAATATTGAGACCCGAAAAAGTATTTCTAAACAGGGTATTAGACACGCTTGCAAATTATGCTACGCAATAAAAGACTTCATACGGACCGATCAAAGGCAGGAGGAACTGTAAAAAAGACAACGTTTTGTCCCGATTGCCCTGAGCAACCCCAACTTTGTATAAAATGTTTCAAATTATTACATTCCAAATAAATGTAACAATAAATCATGTTTCTACATTGCTTTTACAATTTAAAAGTCTTATCATATCCTATGAAATATCTTTCCACATACCTACTAACTTACGTTATAACTACTCAAATAAGCGTCGCTCGAAAACAGGTGGCGCGGCAGTCAGCGTGTTAATTTTGTTTTTTTGTCTCACAATATATTATATGTAACTGCATTACATCTTATCAAACCGAATAGAAGTTTGCAATTATAAATGGATTTTTATATATATTACATGCTGCATCTATATCGAAAGATTGAACCGCGAAGATGGAGTATTTAGGAATAAAATTATAGTCGTGAGTAGAGCGTGGGTGACACAAGAAAACTGGCCGGACTTGGACAGTCCCCAAGAGAGTGCTTTGCACAGGTCCGCTATGGCACGTTACGCCTACTAACAAAACCGAAGAGCTGCTCCAAAGTTTCTCATCATCCCTATGATACCTTCACTCCAATATACTCGGCAATTCATGATTTCAGCTGAGACGCATATTCAGCCACATTTCAGTATTCAGCCCTACATGGTGTTTCTGCAACGCTACCAAACGACTACTCGTGTACAATGATAAATGTATTAAATATGTGCCGTCCTACTTTAACACGTTGACACTGGCTTGCATCACCTATGGATGAAACGTGATTGTCGCATGCGACCCTGTGCATCATCGATAGATCACACTTGTATTTCAACGATTTATTACTTTCTATGTGAATTTTCAAAGCTTCTTAAATAGTGTGCCGGCTGGTCCTTACAACGATTAGATTATGTCGTTACTTTTTTAGTTTCCTTCACGGCGTACTGCCTAACTTTCATTTTCGAATAGCGGTTGTAACGTTCTTTACATCTCTGTCTTGTGTTTCTTGCAGACTCTTAGTACGATTGAAAAATATGTGCACGTTTTTCCAACTGTATTTCTTTTTTAGTTGCCGATTTTTTACTATGGCGATTTTTGATGAAAAGGTGATCAATAACTTTTTCTCAAAATTAAGCAATTTTATTATTTCAGGCAAACACCGCGGGTAAAAACCTATCTATTATTTATACATTATTACTCGGGCCTAGAGTCCCAGGGACAATCGGCGGCGCCTACGGTGCGAGCAGACAGCATCGCGCCGCTGCATGGAGCGTAGCATGAATTCGAGCGCTGCCTCACAGAGAAAACCATGAAAATCGGCGCCGGCGTCAACGTGTCAACCCTCTATGGGCGGAGGAGTCATTTCTGCAAACCATACAACTTACAATGCATTTGCTTTGATACGTCAAGTTGACGATGCTGCCAACCGTCATCACTATTATTATTGGTTATCTCGTAGATATTATATAATCAAGACATATACGTCATCTTGTAAAAAAGTAAAAAACTAAAATAATTTGGTAAAACGCCGATACATTAGCATGCGACTTGAAAGTTACGCGGGCCCATAGAGGCTTAACAAAATTCCCCATGAGTTTCCATTTGCAACGATATTCTCTATTCATATCGTACTCGGCCTCCACGTTCAGCGATAGGGCCGCAAGGATCGAACGTTTATGAACAAGATGTCAGGTACGAACGGATCACGGTTAATACAAACAAACCAGCCGAACTTGGACGGTCACCAAGAGGGAGAGAGACACACAGAGAGAGAGAAAGAGAGAGAGAGAGAGAGTCTTGCTCAGGTCCATCGTGGCGCGCTGCGTCCGCCGAGGAACACGAAATGCCGCTTCTTCCAGCGTCCCTACTCGTGGCGGCGAGCATTATTTTGGACTCTCTCGCTCTCTCGCTAGCTCCCCGTCGCGTTGCGTAACGCTGCGCGGGTTAGCCGCGTGGCACGGGCGCATGCGCACTCGGCTGGCTACGGAAGCCGTTGATGCTAAATAAAACTCGTAGCTGGTTGGGAGAATGCCATGCGCTCCAATTTACCCGAAGGCACGGCCGGGATACTGGTCCGACGCTAGTTCGACGCGAGTGTCCGGGTTCCCTCGAGGCGGCAGGAGGAGGCAGCCGAGCGGAAGTTAAGGGCGCATCATCGAGGGGTGCTGCTTCCATGTGAACGACCATGGCCGTCGCCCTAACGGGCAGGTGCATCGGCCTGCTGGCGCTGGTTGTTCTGTACGGCTGCTGCTATGCTTTCAGGATACGAGAGGGCGGGCAGCAGCCCGCGATCGAGCAGAGGTCGGCCTGCGGCCTTGGCAGGTGCGGGGAGAGAACGACGGTTGCGTCGACGGTCCGGAGATGGCACGAGGCCCGGAAACCACCTGTCGAGGTGACGTCGTCGGCCGAGGAACGATTCGAGAGAACACGCATGAGACTCGCGAGAGAGGAAAGACCCTCGACGGTGAGCTCCAGGGAGGATAGGGAGGAGTTGCTCGAGGAGGATGACAATGATGACGACGACGACGAGGCGGTGGTGGAGGTGCAGGAGGATAGTGAGGAGGAGGAAAGTCGAATGGTGAGTGAACAGGTGGTGGAAGATGGGGTGGATAACGAGTTTGAGGAAGAGTCGGAAGCGAAGGAAGAGAGCGACTCGGAGGAAGTGGAGTTGAAGGTGAAGAGAAAAGGTATTCGGGTTCAAGAGGACGAGGATCGGGAAGATAAGCGAGTTGGGAAGAGAGAGGGGAAGGAAGATTCGAGATCGAGTGTGGAAGGGGATAAATCCAGACTGAAGAAGGATGAACATGTTCGGGTAAACGTCACGAAGGAAAAGGTTCGTGTGAAGGATGAGGATAAATTTGGAGCGGAAGAGGAGGGCGATGAGAAAGAGCTGCGAAGGAAGGAAAAGGTTTCCAAAGTGAAGGACAAGATAGGTGTTAAACCTGTGAAAAAGGAGGATAAGAGTGACGACGATGAAGATGAGGAGGACGATGATACCTCTAGCTTTACTGCTCCCGTGAAGAAATTAGAAAAGGTAAGACACGCTGATAAAAATAAGGTTAAACCTACAGATGTATCTGCGAATAAATCCACCGTGGCAAAGCCGAAGATCGAAGCAAAGAAACCGGCTGACACGATGATAAAGTCGGCGGACAAACCAAAGAAAGTTGTTGAAACGACGACAAAACCAGTTCAGGAGATGAAAAAATCATCCGCGGATGAGAAAAAAGGCGAGTTAAAGACAACGAAATCAGAGACCGAATCCTCTAAAGCAAAGATCGCCAAGAAGCCAAAGGAGGTGGAAGAAGCGAAATCGGAAAGTGCAAAACCCCCGCCAAAATCGAAGGATATAACGAAGCAGCCCGAGAAAACGAAAGTACCGAAATCGGACGTTAAAGCAACTGCGAAATCAGCCGCAGAAATTCCACGATCGGAGAGTGAGTATCGTGTGTTTGTATTCTTCGTTAATCTTCTATAAACCAGGATGATTTTATAGTAACGTTTTGCTTACCTATTTCTTTCTACATTTTACTCCAGATTTGTAGATTATTGTAAGTCAAAAGATGTCAAACTAATCTGAACTAACATCAGTGGTGAAACCATTTATGTTTATATCTGATTCTTTTTTCCTTTGAGCAGAAGAGGAGATTAAAATATAGTCTAGACATCCAGATTTAAAAGAAGTATTAGTTTGAGAAGGTTATGTTCGATGCGATTAACAATTGAAAAAGTGGAACATTATTAATGTGTTAGGCTTTGAGCTGATCGTGCTTATCTTTACGTTTACGCTATGTAATAAAGTCAACAAAATTCGAATGCATTTTATAGGTTTCGAAATCATTAATAGTGAAGTAAATAGTAATCGTATCTTTTACATATTACATTATCGATTACAGATGATCGACAGGACACAGTGTGTGTTAGTAAGTTTGTTTCTTTGAATGCTGTCTGTGTCTACAGACGCTTGACGAATAAGTTTATCGCGTGCCATGAGAGTCCATACAGGTTGGCTCATTCGGGTTATCTTTATAAATACATTATAAAATAGTATTATTAGGGTATCCTGTTATAATTACAAATAATACAATTACAAATAATGATCACGCTATGGCGTTACTGATGCTGAATTCAAATAAAATATTTTAGTAAATTGTGATGGAGGAATTTATAGTCACTTCAGATTTAAAGCAACTGGTTTATATCAGTAAAAGTTACCTGGAATAGGCGATGCATATCTATCAAAAATACTGGTTTAAAAAGTATTCAGATTTTTTCAGATCACTGGATTTGAAGCAGCAGTGATTAATGTGACGATCGATATGAGAATCATCAGATGTGTATAAGGAATTAAATGTATAACAGTTTCAGAGTAGATAACGATTACGAGAATTGGTAAAAACTATCATAACTTTTAATTGTACAACTGTACCTGTACATGTGTATGTATAATACAGCTGTACATGTAATTGACTGTACAACTAGGAATTTAATTCAACATAGACAGTTTTTATGTACATATTTCAATGCAGAGTATTAAGTCATGAAATAAATAAAGGCCGCAATATGGTTTAATATGGTTTCTGTTACAGGAAATTGCGATGTATCGCAATGCTTTTCTTAAATATTTTAATATTTCTTTTTTCGCATGTGTGTGCGTGCAAACGGCTATATAATAATATTAGTTTTATACAGTTTTCACTGAATGGCTTACACATTTTCATATTTTTACATCAGTATTATCTTTGAAGCGTGCGACTAAATTTTTCGAGTGTGGCGCATACGTTATATTTGTGATTCGCGTAGATGTATACACGAAGTGCGAATGATAGTTGTGCTATTTGTATTTGCAATCTACGTGTTGATTCAGACGAATGAATGGAAAGCGTGGAGGAGATTACTTTTGGTACGTGTAGTACAGAACGTATTAACGCGTTAGCCGGATAACTCTTTGGCAAAAAACGAAGTTGAGGTGTTAAGATAAATAAATAAAAATTCTGATAACACTTTTATATTCAGACTGAAAACAATACCGCCTGTTTTTTTCTCTCTGTTCAAGGGTATTTATCAATCTTTGATATGATTAGATTCTTTTATTTACCAGAGGATTATCTTCTAACGACGTTTGAACTGGTCTTCCATATTTGATTCATTTTATTCAAATAACAGTAGTGCTAATCTTTTTGCTGCAGCTGATTTTGGCCATAAACACTAGCTTGTAGAGAAGGTTACAAAGAGTTTTTTTTTTTAACGACGGATCATATACTTAATCAAATAATTTTCTTTATTATATTTTTTAATTTTCTTTATAATAGTTCTTAGAATAAGGAATTTTTTGTGTTATTTAGGTCTCTGTTATTTATAAGGAAAATAAATTTATATTTGATATTTAGTTGTTATATATCGTTGTAATTGATCGTACCTTGTAAAAATAACACTCCTAAAAGTAAAATTAAATTACAGTTGAATAGTAAATTAAGCTACGGGGGTGTGGTAGATGGAAGCTCGGACTTCTAAGTGTGAGATCTAGGTTTGAATCCTGTCCATCACTACTGGTTTTTTCATGTGGTATATACGCTGAAGCTCTGATGCTTCCGGCACACAGCTTATACAGAAGGTTCTAAGCTAAATAAGCTTAGCAGTTGATACCTAAAATAAATTTTCAAAAAAATTTAATTTAAATGAGTACACAATTAAATCTGTCATGATATATCAATCGTTCGGAAAATGTTCCATCATATAGAATATTCTATTTATGAAATAAAATAAATAGACATGATAAATTAACACGAATATGGTAATATTTAATCAGTATTTGCAACTACTGGTATACTTTGTGGAGGATTATACAGGATGGATCATTTAAGTAGACATACCTAAGTGTTTTTGTCATTTATGAGTTTCTACAAAAATACAGAAGGAATGAGTTTGTCATATTTTAAAAGTTGGAAGGTAGCCGATGATATTTATTATTAAATGATGCATATCCTTCATATGATCTTAAGGAGAAACAAATCAAAATTTTTATTTGACTATAATTATTTAATTGCAAGATATTATGGGTTAATAATATTTCTTATTAGAGACTACGTTGCAGAGGCTTGTTATTTGATTTGTTATGTTCCTAAATCCTAATAATAAGTAATTGGTGTACATGTAATTAATGCAGGAAAGATTAACAATGTTTGTTATGTACGTAATTAACATTTAGGAAGTGTCAATAAAATTGAGTAATTGGAATTCTTTGTGTTTTTACCTTCTATTTCGATATAATAATACAAGTATACGATTATTTGAAATAATGTAAGATTCTGAGTAATTCTTCTTCCATTTATTATGTAAAATTCTTCGAGCACCGAAACATTTCCGTGAATATCTCTCTTACAAATTTATAAACGCCAGATTTATAAGTATTAAAGGTTTTAATTTAAGCGATTTCATTGCACAGTAGATTTCCAATGCATAATACGTAAGACTAATGTCGCTATTTAAACACATGTTTCTTAATTCCACAATTATCATCGAATTTCATTATATCGAAGTGCGGCCAAGTATTTTGGATGTAAATACCTGTGCATCAATCAAATTCTGTGCACCTTTTGCAAATAAAAATGGCTCACTGGCTTGAGTTCTTGGCATCGATACTAACACAGCGTTGTTGATGGATCATTCCATAGTAATTGCTGCACTTTTGCATCCTTTCTGAAAACAGGACCGAAGCCGAAAGCGGCGAAGCATGGAGAGGCGCCTATCAGTTTGTCAGAACTGAACGATGCGATTCTAAGTGTGCCGACATTTATTCCAAATTTCACGGCCTCCGAGAGTCCCGAGTGTCAGCAGCACGGCAAAATCTTTCTACGTCAATTAAGGGGTTACAAGCTCTGGGCATTACAAAGTAAGTTAGCTTGATGGAAATGAGAGTCGATTTATTTTTTGGACTTCTTCAACGAGTAAACAAGCAACGTTCGGTTAATATTGTACATTAAACACTTGACAATTCATTTGCTCTTGTCTGAACATATTTGAGTACATCTACTGTATAACAGCGTTTCTCAACCTATTTATTGCGTGGTCAAATATATTGGTTTGCAATGGCTCTATTATCTATCTGTTTATAATTGAGGGGTCAGTTTCGGGAGAGTATTTCAAAGGGAAAGAAAAAATGATCAAGACTTTTCCGGGTGAATAACAGTTTATTGTTACACGCACAATTAATTATGTTTTAATCGATAGCAATATTTCGTTTTAAAATGCAACAAGCATTCTGCTACGCAGTTTCTTTTTCGACTGCATCTCGATAATGACAATAAACTGCCAGTTATCTGTTCGTTCCTCTTTAGAATTCGGTAGGGTTTTAGCTGTCGATAGCGCCACGCAAAAGTGCATCGACCTACACTCATACGTGATAGATATCGTTATTAATTTATCACGGCACGTCAGCTGCGATGCTTGGCACACCTGATTGTAATTTTTTTAAATAAGCCGTATGTTTGAAATAAGCATTACATAAGTCGATTATTTTGAAAGTTGCCTAAATTGCCTAGTTCATTTGTCAATTATTTTTCACTGACCGTGGTAACGTGTAAAACATTAAGTTAGCTGTCACAAACAACATTTTACAATGAAATGTATTCAGACAATAAGATCATTTTAGACACATGAATTTTCACAGTTATTTCAATAATTAAAAATATTACTTTAATAGTAGCTTAGGTCGAATTAAAGCAGCGAAATACAAGAACATGGTAGATTTATTACGATATATAGCCCCGAAGCACCAGGGCTTCTTCAAATTCTTCCCGCATACACAAAATGTAGATGAGCAGAAAATTGTTATGTACTTTACATAGTTTGACTTATTCAATTGCATAAATTGTGTTTTTGAAGTGTAGCAAAGAAACATAAAAGAAATGGCGTATTGTTTTTCGAATTTGTAGCGTTTTAAATTATGTTGAATGGACTTGGGTTCTTTCAAATTCTATAATAAATCTGCCGGTTAATTTTGAAATCGGCTTAACATTATTTATGTCACAGAAACACATGTTATCCACTTAATAATTCCTTTTATTTGAATAGGAATTGTAAATTTAACTTTCTTAGATACACTTAAGCGGTCTAATACACTGATATCCTATACGTATACTTTTAATTTCATCTAAACGTAAACTCTTAAATACCTTGATTTGAATAGAAAGAGACTTAGGGCACTTTCAAAATAATAAGCTCATAATACATTGTTTTAAATTTGATAAACTGGTTTCATTTGTTATATGAATAAATAAAATTATATTGATAAACACTAATATTCAATAGCGGGTACTAGCGTATGTCAAAGCGAGGAACCTGTAATATCATTTTAGATGTATTTGATAATGATTTAGTTAAAGATTTTATCAATAAATATAAAAATAAATGTTACATTTAGAAACAACTATAATTGGAACAATTATGATTTTAACGATGTTAGATAAAACTGGTTGTCTTCAAAATAAAAATTATTGTTATATTTATTGGTGAAATCTATATTGAAATCATTATGAAATATGACGAAAATGATTTCACCGATTGCTTGCTTTTGTATGAGCGTAAGTATTTGTTATTGAGTCTTAAAAAAATCAATGCTTTAATGTTAAAAAAGATGGTAATATCTTTAAAAAGAGAAGGTTACTGAGACAAATTAAAGATATATATTTAAACATTTGCGCACCGAGATATAATTAATTATAGGAAATCTCAGGAAATAAATCATTGAAAATGTAAGCAGTATGGTTAATATGGTTAACTAACAACAGCAAAATTAAAAAGGGAGGACGCAAAAGAAAAAATAAGAAATTATCGTAATTTACGCAGCATTAAGAAATTGAGTAGAAATGTCAATTTATAAAAACAATCACTAGTGGTTAAAAATATTCTCAGGTATCAAGTAAATTTTTCACTGCTATCAATACTAAATATTAAGAGGTATTGACATGTGTTAGTGAATTCTATGCCACGCAGCGGAGTAATGTTTGTCTTTGATCAATTCTTCAATCAATGTTGGCATTTGTGACATAGTTTATTATTTAATATCGTGCATGCACTAAACTATTCCAGAATTTTATTTGAAATTTTCTTCAATACTTTTATGTAATTTACTCGAAATCTTATTTACACATACCGCTTCATATAAACATAACGTGCATTTTTAATAAATCAAATATAATAAATGAAGAGATTAATTATATAAATAACAGATATATGCGCCTCAGTATGTATGTAGGATTCGTGGAAAAAATTTCGGCTGCTGGGTGACGTGGCTGACAATTGAATCGAGAACTTCTCGCTTCTCGTATGACTACTCTACTAATTATAAAATATCCATGTTCTCTGATTAAATGTTTTCGCGACGTCTGTTTTACTGGCATAGTGGAGTTTCTATCTTACACGTATATTTTTTAATAAATAATGTAAAGACGATGAAAATGTTATGTTAATCTTAGGCAACTATAGTGCCTTATACGAGACTAGTGGGTGCTTGAATATTGTACTTATGAATACAGTGTATCATACATACATCATAATAGGATATCAATATGCAATATATAAATCATACTGTACATTCACTGATTACAAAATAAAATTATAATGACAAAATTCGATTTGACATCGATACTCAATTATTTGCACAGATCAAAATATAATTATATACTGACGTTTTAATTTACAAAATGTTTACAATTTGTTGGAAAAAATTCTGATCGTATACATAGACGTGTTAAACTTTGCGAGCTACTCTGTGTCTTTATTTGTTCCTATTGGCGGTCTTCAGTGTTGGATTCCAGCGCAAAGGTTCCTTCTGGACTCCTGCGAGGAAACGTCAACCAACTCGGCGATTTCGACCAATGTCTGGGGGTAGCGGCTCACGTTAAAGTCGATGAAAAGACCATCAAAATTCAGGGGAAATATTGTCTGGCCAGTGTGGATCTGCACGCCTCTCATCCGGACATGAGACTTCCTGTCAATTTGATGCAGGCACGCGGGTTTATTAGGGGAAGTTTGCGCGATGTAAGTTAATCGTTTGATTTTTCTGTAGAATCAAAAAAATTAGCCATTGCAAAATTATTCTGCAAATTCTGTATGATGCTTTTAAATAACTACTGTCTTTTCCAAATGACTATTGCTTGATTGAATAACCATTTTCTTTAATGTTCGCTATGCTTGTTGCGATTTTCTTTAATAAAAATTATAGACTTTGGATTCAAAAGTTGGATTTAATACGCGTTTTGTCTCCTTATTCTGTGTAAGTTATTTATTCAGAAAAAAATTTGATATAGCCCAAAATAAGCAAACATTGCATGCAGTTATCTTTGAGGTTTATACATACAAAGGAAGTGATATAATTTTATGTCGCGTTTCAAATGATCAAATTCAGTAATGTATTTGGTAATTTTGTATTAGGATCGGCAATTTTCCGGAGAGTAGAACTGCATTTTACAGAATGTTATATATGATTACAAATTTCTATATTTACCTCTTAGTAGTATGCTACTAAGAACTAAATTTCTCCTTATTATTTGAATACTATTTATCTGTAGATAAGACGATTTTACATGATTAGATAAACTATACCAATGTGCAGAATATGTAATTGTACTTTACTGGTTATTAATGTATTAATGTACACTCACATTCTTTGGCCCGGTCACGTAATTAAGGATGACCAGTTGAGTAATAGTTTATGTACAGAAGACATAATTGGAAGTGACTAGCTGAATAATACGTGCAAGTAAATATCGTATTTTTTGGTAATTCTCTATTCGTATGTTAATATGCATTCATGTTCTGTATCATGCTTTAAATAATACTAATTAATAGAAAGCGTGATTTTACGAGATTGTTTAAATAATACTTCTACCTAAAAAATGGTATAATTCTGTTTGAACGGCTATTAATAGCGTTAACATATATTCTCGATTTGCAGTCTTCCCACAAAATTACGTAAGATTGCTTGAATAACGTTTATAAATAGGAAATAAGTGTTCACTTAATAAATTACTTAAATCTTAACCAGAATAAACGATAGTTGTCAGAAGAATATGTGATTTTACTTGACTGTATACTATAGCATTAACGTGGGTTTCTGTTTTACTGCCCAGACACGTACAGTGACTCATGAAAATATTCGGACACTAAAGTATGTACAAACTCATCGCTATAAATCTCTGTTATTTATAAATCGATCGTGTTTGGTATTTTTCTTAATTATGAGTTATTTATTAAGGTTAATAAGTATATGCTATTCATTCAATAACTTAACGTACATAGCATCATAATTAATAATTAATGAAATTGTGCGGTATTTCCGTGTCACAAATATATTTATACACCACAGAAAGTAGTAACATTTTCAATTAAAGTAAGATCTATAATCACACTTTTAATATTTTGTCGTACAACTGTTTTAGAACATATTGTAATTATTTTGCAATAATACCTATTATTTTTTTCAAATATTTCGTGGATATGTATTCATTCTTCGTGAAGTTTTTCTTATAATTCACTCTTGAATTAATTGAACAGGAATTTTGCGATCCAATTTGTTCCACAAATTATCAATGCGATTGAGATTTAAAGCTTGCAGAGGAGAATGGAAAATTTTTTAACAATAGTATGATAAAAATTCTTGCGCAATGCGTGCTTTGTATTTGTGATGCTTACCTTGATAAAATTTAAAAGTATCGCGGATCCCCATATTTGCAACACTCGGAATTAAACTATTCTTTACATAGTTCAAGTAAACGTTTTTGCGCCTCATCATGTCTACAAAAACTAATTTACTAACACCAGTGGTTGAGATGCAATCCAAAATCATTATACAGCCGCATTCGTATTTTATTCTATCTCGTCATTAGTTATAACACGAAGTATCTTAAGTTATAGATTAAATCATATACGTTGTTAACTTTAAAAAAGGACTTATTACCAGAAAAAATGAAGACAACGATTGCTTTATAAATAACAGTTATACCAAGCAATGATTTTTAATATACCTCTGTGTCCGAATACATCGTGAGTTCCTGTTATTAGGTATAACCGTGGAATCAACGTTTATAAATAGAAAATGTGGTTTTACCTTATCGATGGAAGCATATTGATCGATGAAAGACATGGTACTTGTTTGGACATCAATGTGTTAACGTGGATTTATGTTTTGCAGCCTGGCCACTTTGTTCCAAAATTTACTACGGTGAACTGGGCGTTATGCCTGCCGGCTGCCTGTTCCGCAAAAGATGCTGAAATTGCTCTCGATCGTGCACTAAGCAACTATAACGTAACCAGTGGAATTAGATTCACTATAGACGTCGATCCTGACATGTGTTACATCAAGCAGAAGTCCCGGAGTTATTCCAAGGAAACGATCGGCGTTTTGTATGTATTCTTTTTTGCTGGAATAGTCAGTCGACTTGACATACACATAATACGATGTACTATGAAATCACGCACACCTTACATGTTGACCAAACTGATAGATAAACGCGAATATTTTTTAACGCTTCTATCATACTGACTTTAGCTTTTAACTCTTTGGTACACGCATCTCGGATTGTTGATTAGCATTAAACCTACCGAAGCTGTCAAAATGACTGCTTAGTCGTTGCTTGGAAAAATCGCTATACTTCATCAGAGGGCATTTTTTGAGGTTTTGCATGATTTTACGAAAGAGTATGAGTTATTCTATCGATCTATTGATATATCTTCTTAATACCCTGTTTCTTTAAGGATATACGTATTGTACATAAATATGTGCAGACAGTGGTTGCTAGGTTTAGTGTTAATAACATAGTATGATTTGTACACGAAGTAGTGTGAATAATAGAGGCTCACGAAGTAATAACTCTACATCTATATCCGTTAATTATATGGTAAAATACTTTGCTAGAATACTGCATTTGATAAAAAAATTATAGGATGCAAATTGGACGATATATTTAGCGCGTATAGAAAAGAATACGCTCAGCAAGGTATGTGTCAATTACGTGCGTCGCGTAATAAATTTAACGTTTCCTTGGAAGAATTTGATAGCGGAGTAAAACAACTTTAGTTTTTTAGAGTGGGATAACTATTAAATTTCGTGATAATGCATTGATTACAATGCGTTGCATGCTGAAATTTAGGCAGATTGGGCAAAGCGTAAAAATACCTAATAATAAGCTAAATAAATGTAGCGTATGGCAGAGTCATTGGGTGTTAATGCTAATAAAGTAGGCAAGATAATAATCGAGGCCAAGTATTGTATAGTGTGAGGAAATGCGTCTGTGGTGCTATGCTAAGATTCATTTAAACTAACCTGACAATCCGACGTATCTATCATTCTGGCGTCTCCTCTCAGCCGAAGACCGATGACTCGATTTTTGGCTTGCGATTTTAGTTTCACGACTTACGACTGACGACTCACGAGTGATGACTGATAACTGATAACTTTGCTCTAAATACGGTGAGTAACAAAAATACAATATTTGGCCAGGGTATTTTCGAATATGCCGTATTATATGTTAATTGGTTATGGAGTTTTGTATAACGAGCTCGTTCTTTTAATCTGATATATCGCTTATTGTATTTCGAAGGTCCTCTTCGTCTATATAATTCAAGATGCAGTCAACGATAATGCAGTTATCCGCATTGTACACAAAATATAATATAAGTTGTGTAAATTTGTTGTATATCGGACATTGACTTGTACAGTCACGTATCGTATACTAAACAAATTGTACTTTATAGCAAATCTCGTTTTCAACGATTTTCACAATAACATGTGATTAACAAGATGTCAATATTTCATGGATTGTTACAAATGTTGAATATCATTGAATAACCGAGTAAAATGCTAAATTAATAGTCCTTTGAACATAATTTTTGCAACAAAAATTAAATTTTTTATAATTGATTTTCTTATTAGTTTTTTCTTTCTTTTTTTATTAACATGTGTTTGTCAGGAATTATGTTGATATTATATTTTATCATTGTTGAGATATTTACCATTATTACGACACTAGTCGTTCTATAATTGTTGTACTTTTTTAATCCGTTTCTCTTTTCTCTTCTCTGTATACTGCATTTTGACTACCCTGACTTTTGAATATATTTCGTTAACACTTTTCTCTGATTCTACTCTGTCCACTTTTTTCTTTGACTCTGCTCTGCTTTGTTTGCGCGTATTTGAGCTCTGCTATTCCAACTTCTGAATGTACTTTGATCTTTTTATTTTGACGTCTAATTCTACTCTACTTTATTCACTCTGACTTCTGATTCTACTCTTCTCAGTTTACTTTTACCTTTGACTTTACTTTTACATCCGTACACACAAACACGACTAACGTTTACACGTATTTCGCGAAATCGAATGTTATTAATATAAACTCAGTCAGGTCTCTCAAACTCAATCCGCAAACTCAGTCAATTTCAGTCGGTTGCATTTATACTTGTTAAAACATTTACCATTCTCACTTATATTATTGTACTGCCACGGCATTTATACAAATACAATAACTTTTTTTTATTATTTTGTATTATCTGTTTGATTATACAATTAGTAGTGGTCATTTTTCAATTTAGTTTCTTACATGAATCGTTTAGTTACGTTATAATTCTTTGCACTGTCAATTTACGTTAAACTATTTGTAGATACACGTTATTGTTAATAAAAAACAAGGACTTAATAAAATTAAGTTTAATGTTGTATTTATCGTACTAACATAATGTTTTAATTTTCTAATCTGAAATAATTGTTTGTGAAAATTTGTTTACTATCAATGTTTGTTTACTTGTTAATTATCAGGATTTCTTTATCATTGCATACCGTTAAGTGTGCATCAGTAATGGTAATAGGAAATACTTGTTAGCTAGACACTCATGTATACATTGATAAAACATTTGACTACTTTCCGCAATGTGCTCGATTTGTAAAATATTTTTATGTCGTATGCAGATTGCACGTTAATATTTGTATTTTACAGATATTTTTACGCCATGGTTTTTTGTCTTGTTACTGTTGCAACCGTAAGGGATTGTTTTGTGACGTCAGAAGGAAAAGGTATTTTATGTCTTTATTAGAATCTAAATAAGTAAAAAAATGCGTAGCATTTGTACGTAAATTACGATTGCTAAGTGAATCTATTGTATGTTTGCCAAGCAGTGAATGTTTAAGAAATTCCGTTCTAAAATAAATTTGCCAGCTACTTCAAGCAATAAATAATCAAGGAATATAATTTTCATTATTGTCATTTGCATGTAATTTTTTTTTTCCAAGACATTGTTTCTTATGGAATTTGGTAAAAAATGTCCTACAGTAAATCCGTTGCTTGTTTTCAAAGAGATAGGTCATTAATAAGCATACTTCTAATTTATATTAATTATTTTAAAAAATGATTACTGTTACAAATAGTTAATTTTTTTAATTTATACTAATTACATACGTCATTTATACTACTTCTAATTTAAAGGGAATTATTCGGAGAGAATAATAATGTCTTTTTCCTTGCGGCGTACCACGACATTTTTGCTAAAGGAAAATACTTCGAAAACGGACATCACCTGCATTCACGGAATAAGAGCACTGGTGACAGTTGCCCTTTATATCGCTCATCAGCTTATCCCAATTGCCAGGATACCATTTTCCAATCGTGTGTCGCTTACAGAGGTATGATTATCAATGACATAACACGCAGACACTTTTCTCGACTTCACGATTTCACCGTTTAATTTGTCCTCTGCCAAACAGGTTTCCAACAATCCGCTGAGTTCCGTCCTCAGAGTATCAATGGTGTACACGGACGCTTTTTTACTACTTAGCGGTGTGCTGACAGCTTACAACATGGCTTATGAATTCAGGTGCCGTGGAGAAATACGTTGGTTCTGTCGGTTTATCGCTAGGTTCATCAGGTAAGTTCTTTTCTTACACTAATACACGAACGGCCAAAGGTATTAATTTTACTTTTAGAATTTTTGAAATTATTGGTACTTAGTTTTCTATATTTAAAATAAATTCCTTTAATAAATAAGATTGATATCGTTAAATAACAACCATTTTTATAGTCTTTGAATAATAAAAGATTTTCAGCAGAAATTTTCGTTTATATCTAGGATGTTTTATGATATTTTATGTATTTTACATGTTGCAAGATATAAGCTATGTCTGTAATGTTTATTGGAACTGATATTTTTCTAGGAATTTTAACGAACATTGTATAAAACTTTATCACTTTTCTCTATTCTTTATTCGACTATCTTATTCACACACAATTGACCGAGGTTTGTCTTAAATACGGCTTGAAGTTTTATTCGTTAGTGTAAAATAAGATCAGTCAAGAATCAAATATTTTTTTCCTATAAAGCGACAACTCTGGTGGTCATATATTGTGAATATGCTGACGCACCACCTATTCGAACAATGCTCTTTTGACAAGATGCCATTTTTATATAGTAAGGTAAAAAAACAACTTTTGGGATATCCTGGCAAACGAAGTTGTCAATATGTTAGATGCCAGTTAGAGTAGTAACCATTATCTTCTAAGCTGCATGATCTTGGCGAACAATTAAGTGTATAGGCTTAAACGGTCTTATAGCTATAGCTATATTATACACAATGTCTTTTCAAAATGTAGGTGAGAATAACATACCAATCATTTTATCACTCATTTTAAAATAACTCTGAAAAGATTCTTTTAATTACTTAATTTACTACAGCGATTTAGAAATCAAAGGCAAGAACTGCAGTTATTTCTACTCAGTATAATATTATATATATTTGTACCTATCGCATATAAACATCTAACAAAATATATGCCACATTATTTAATATTTAAGCTATATTATACAGCTAAACAGTTCAAAAATTTTAAAAAGAGTGTTGTCAACTTATTGGTTTAAATTCGTGTAAATTTGGTCTACAAGAAGAAGAAAACCGTTGTTAATGTTGCAGTTTAATTGTCAACTTGGATTGTGATATATTTCAGGCTCACACCAGCTTTACTGGTGGTGATATTCTGGTACGCCTTCGTGATGGAGCACCTAGGATCGGGGCCACAGTGGAACAATGTGATAGTCGCTAACGCGGAGCTTTGCAAAACGAACGCCTGGACGAACATACTTTACATACAAAATTTCTTTCCTTTCGAGAACATGGTGAGTGAACGTATAGAGCAACGATTCTCGATTTTTAAAATTTATTTAATTTAATTATACATTCATTTTTTAAATTTATTTACATTAATTATCGATATTCTACAGCAAACAAAAAAATATATATTCTTGCCGATATGACGAAAAAAAGTATACATTTTTTTGAGTTTCCTTAGGAAAATAGCGGGTGAATAATTATTACCAACTATGCATTAAATTACATTTAATGGTATAATATGAAAATTCTGTGCAATTATTTTTTGAGGAATCCTTCTGAAATCATATTCATTTGTATAGTTTATAATACAAAAATGAGGCTCGAGATGATGAAGAATAATAGTTACTTAGTAATTCTGATTTACATATATATTGTGCGCTATCTGACTTGATGGGATTTGTTTGATTGTGGCAGGTTTGATATTCTCTTGTGTAAGATCGCATTCTAAAATAATACAGATTCCAGCCTTTTCTTAATCTTTCAAGCTACGAATTATTCTCTATTTTTTTTATTACATTGTGACCGCGCTTGCTCGAAATTTGTTGTTAGTACACGAAACATATCTATATTCTACGCTATAACGTATTGTATTAATTACCACATTAAAACATTTTAATTACAACATTAATTAGAAAATTATTTTAGTATCATCTTAGTATAAAAACATCTTAGAGGCTGCTGTAAACATATTGTAGCACATCGATCAAATATAACTAGTATTAAGTAATGTATAGGCATGGTACGGGCAATACATTCTATTACGTTATTCTTCAGTGTGCTACCCATACGCATCAATTGGCACTGGACATGCAGCTTTCCTTGATAGCGCCCATTCTAGTATTTTTTCTCCAGTGCAAACCCATAATTGGAATACTTCTGATATCGTTTTTCGTCCTACTCTCTGCTACGCTGCGTTACATGGCTACGATGAACAATTACTTGTCCCTCATTATTTTTCATGGAATGTCGTGAGTATGAATATATTTTTTATTATATTTACTAGTTACTCTACTTACTTAATTTGTTACTTTTATCACTAGTTGTGCCTTACGTGAGCAATGAATATAAAAGTGTTTGAGAAAATTTTTATTTGTTTCGTGTGGCAAAGGTGTTGTTATCGGGATGAAGAATTTTTAATTAATTTCAATCAGGAGCAAAGTAAAAAGTAACGCGCGATTGTATAATAATGTAAAATATATGTAGGTACTGACAAAAGTATACTGTGTTAATTGTCGTGTTAAATCGTGATTTACTTTATGCTCTAAGATGCAATAGTAAATATACAAATTTATAGTTGTAATTGACATTACATCAAATTTGATATAGTATAAATTGTCAATTGACATATAATCCGAAAATACGTGAAAGTTATTGCTTATTACATGTTTTTTCCAAAGAGTTAAATGTGCATTGTTCAGAATCTAAAAAAGACAAGTTAGATGGCAACAAAGCTATAATTTTGTGTTTTATTTAGTCTGAATATAAGTGCTTGAAGCAGTTTAACCTAACGTGTTTTATAGATTTGTTTCAATTTAATTGGAATTTTTTTTATAAATATAATAGATATCGTGTAATAATAGAGATTATTCTGCGGCTGATTCCGTATGAAATTTAATAATTTCACTATTTCTCCGTTTTTATGTTTATTGTTTGCCTGGTAGTGAACTTAGTAGTCGATTCCTTTGTTAACTGGAACAACAGTATACTAGATAATTGGCATCTGCTTGTATAAATAACTCGTTTATTGCGCATAATTATCTACGCGTTTTCTGCATTTCAGATTGAAGCATCTTTATAAGACTGCTAATTTAACTTACTCACTGCCATTGCACAGAGCAACTCCATATGTTTTTGGCATTGGCCTCGGCGTGTTACTACATTATACAGGAAAAAATGTCAAGATTCATAAGGTATCATTTTATCAGCCTGTTTATTGCTTGTTATTAACATTTTTACATTTCTGTTTACATTCAGGGTATGCTTTTCTTTTCTGTTCTATACAACACAATAACGGAAATAGAAAAGGAAAGCAGACCAGTTGTAACCAAACAGATATCCGTGCATAAATAATATTTCACACGTTTCATATTACTTTTGCTAAACATGAAACTGATGCAAAAATAATCTCAATTTTAACCATTATCTTCAATAACAAAAACCGCAATTCTCTTTTCGCCAATTTAATACATGGAGTAAAGCAAGTATGTGTAAATGGAAAATTATTTAAAGAACTATATACCGTATACCATTGACGCTTTCCTTTCAAACGTCTTTTGGTATCTAGAACCTACTATTACTATTACTATTCTGTTTGTAATTTTATCTCTGAGTTGTTGAACATTTCTTTGGGGAGTTTGGTATATAAGAGTCTTTAACTATTATCAAAGCAAAACATCTTCAGGTGTAAGATTTGCTGACCTACGTAGCTATTTAATAGGATTTTTTTTTTTAAAGCTTCGATCACTAGGACCATTAGCTGATAGAACTTTGTTTTCCGTTACTTACTGTGTCCTACGTCATTTATTAAATAATTTTCTATTTATAAATAGCAATAACGAATTAGTATATTCTTATGACACGCGGCTTGTCATTCCAACTGTACAAGGCTAGCATAAATGATTAATTCGTTTTGAAAAGGCTGTAGTTTCAAAAGTATTATACGTACACGCATGAAAGATATATGAAAAAGTATCGTGAATGCGTATTGGTGAGAATTACCTAGATTTGTTCCCTTGGCCTTCCAGATCTCCTGATTTAACCCCTTGCGACTTCTTCCAGTGGGCGTATGTTAAGGACCTTGTTTACGTACCCCCACTACCGCAATCCTTAGTTGAGCTCGAAAAATGCATCAGTCCTGCAGTGCAGACAATCGACAGCACTATGCTACAAAATATATGGAACGAGCTCGATTATCGTCTGATCGTGTGTCGTGTTGCTAAAGGGGCACATATTGAACATTTGTAGAGGGTGTATAATTTTGGTCAGTTTGTGGTTCTTTTCATATATCTTTCACGTGTGTACGGTTAAAACTTTTGAAAATATAGCCTTTTCAAAATGAACGAATCATTTATGCTAGCCCTGGTAATAGAATGGAATAAATTGTTGTGACATACGATACATTGTTTTCTGCTTATTCTATGCTCTCTTTCATGCGCTAACTTCAGGCATTGGTGGTCTTGGGATGGTTGATTGCGGTGGCCTTGGGATCATGGTCGTTATTTTCACCGTGGCATCTAGCTAGGAGGGATTACACCTATGACCCCGAAGAAGCGACTAACTATGCTGTGATCAGTCCAGTCTCCTGGGCCTTGGCCTTATGTTGGTCGATATTCGCCTGCTTCACGGACCACGGAGGTTTGATATATTAGGAGTACCAAAAAAGAATATCGATTTTTTATTGTTATATGGTATCCAACTGCCCTTTCTTCACACCTCTCGATTTTTCAAAGATTTTCTCGAGCACTCGACCATGAGTATCCGAGATTGTTCGCAAATTTTTTATTCGATGAAGTTGGATCGCTTTCGATTTCAGCAGTCAGTATGGCATTGTCCACTTTTCTAGGTTTTCCACTTTTCGGATTATTTTTCAAATGAAAAGTTACGGATCAAAATTCTTCGAACCATCTTTGACACTTGCGAATATCCAAATAATCGTAAAATGCAGCACAAATGTTTTAGTGGGAGTTGTTGAAGTCTCTTTTTTTAAAAAATGATAAAGCATCAAATTTCTAATAAATTCTTCACTTGAAAAAAATCGAACCATCGTATATTGGGGCACAAAATTCTAATTTTACAAATCGCAAAACACTTCTGATAAATAAAGTCACCGAAATAACACAAGATACGTCTGTAAAAAGCAGTAGTCCTGCGCAACTAATCTCTGAAACTGCTTAACGAATAAAACGACAGTGTAATATTTTTTACTAATGATAAAATATCTGTTTATAAAGAAAAGAAATTGCATAATTTTTTTAATTTATCAAAGAATATTTGCAAATAGGAAATTGATTTAGGCCACTGAAATGAGTACATGAGTACATGAAATGAGTAATCAAGCGCTTATTGTTGCTGCAGCAATACGCGATTAATTGATTGTACTTCGAAAAGAAATGAAATCGGGAAAAGTGATTTTCAAACTGCGTGGGACATCAATGACCTACGATATGATGAATGCGTTCTAAATGTCATTCAGTTGTCATTGTATGAGTTTACAACAAGACTTTTAAAACACTTGCATTTCTCGGCAAAAATTTCTAATAACCTGAACGAAAAGTTCTGCGTGAGTTGTATACGAGCCACGTGGCACAGGAAGTGTTAATAAACAGAAATATAAATGCTACAGTTCGACTATAGAAATTAAATAATCATGCAAAAAATGACTTTTTTATTTATAGTGTGTAATTTATTAAGTAATATGACTATATACGCGTGTCTTACTTATTATTCTCTTTTTTGTTTTCTCAAATTCGTTGATAGATCGAATGCAGGAAAACAAAAGCAAATTATAAGGGCATAAACCTTATGATTAAGTTGAATACAGTGTGCAGCATTGACATAAATACGATAAAAGTAGAAGCTAGTTACTGTAAGAAAAAGTCAACTTGATGTTTGCATTGCAGGTGTGTTAAATAAATTGCTGTCCAACTACTGGTTGCTCATCTTCAGCAGGATATCATACGCGGTCTATTTAACGCAGTTTGCAGTATTTTTCTATAATGTTGGGACCACAAGATACTCTACGGAATTTCAATGGCATAGAATGGTAAGCGGTTAGGCGCATAATATAATACTTAATTGAACTTAATTTGATTTGTCATCTATTTATTAATCAGAGTAATTAAAAATTAAAGGAACTTGGCATACTAACACATAAAATGTTTGTATAGAAATCCAAACCTGTTGAATGCCATGTTACTTAGATGTGAATTATGAATAAATCATTATAGAGGCATCGATACTCAGATATGGGTGAAGGTTTTCTTTATCTACTTAGTAGAATCTTACACATGAGTTTTTCTTCACATTAACCATTTTTTCTTCACTGTTGCTCAAGTTATTGGCAATTGCACTTTTATTCCTGTTGACTGACATGGCAATCAAATGGGGAAAAAATCACACTCCACGAAATTACATCCTACGCTGTTCGTTGTTTGTAATGATAATAGGTGTCCTCCAAATAAGAAAACAACAAGGCAACAAAAGGATTTGGAGGCTTTATTGTCGAGTATTTCTTTTTGAACAGCTCTAACTGTATTGAGAAAATAAACTGTGGCCAATAATTTATATGCCATACATACTTAATTTATTTTGGGCGATTAACGCGTTGAAACACTTTTTTTTTTAATTTTTGCCTATGTACGCAGTATTGTCATATTTCTTATAATTTCTAGGGTGGCCTTAATTTTTTCCTTGTTTCCTATAGCCTTTTTTTCTAAACTACAGCTAGTTTCTTTTAGTAGCTTCTTCGGTTCGTTCCACATCTAAATTGTTATTTCATCATTTTCATATTCGACGGGCACTTTCTACGGCCAAATACTTTTTTCTGGAAATTTTTTCAAACTTCCCTTTCTCCATTTCGTTAATATACTACAATCACTCTTCTTGTCGTTCTTTTGCATATGGTCAAAAAGTATAAAATTTTTCATTTTTTGTGCCGCAAGCATTTTGTTAAATACATTAGTGTATATGGCATCATTCTTATGATAATTTTTTTGTAATTGTTTACAAATTCATTCAGTTTTAAACACTTGCTCACTTTTGAAAAAGATGGTTATATTTCAATTAAGTGTTATGTATTTTAAGCGTGTTATTGGAGTCTTGTCTCTTTTATCCCATTTTACAGCTTTTGAAGAATGCACGAGTTGATAGCACAGATCTCTTCCATTTCATTGGTAACACACTTTTCTTTTGAGAGATTCTTAATTTTATATGGGGAAAGCAAAACTGAATGATAATTTGCACTTAAAATTGACAGAGTAGTACTTACTTAGTAGAATTACACAGTATTATGCCGCACATTATGAATGTTCCGTAATAGAGCCCATGCAATGAAAATGATAATTTTCCATCATTTGTCTTTTTCACTTCTTTTGGCTATCTACATTATGACAGACATTTAATTTGAATGCATGCCATCTTATATTACGACAGAAAAGAGGAAAGTGGTAATGGACAACATGAAATTATTTTTAGGCTGTTAAATTGCCGTTTGATATTCTACAAATCCAAGAAAAAACCATGATTAAATTAAAGCAAAGTACTTAAAAGGAATGTTATCTTAGACTATGGATCCTAGAGATTCATCGTGAGTTATAAACGCTTGAATTTGACAAAAACAGTAATTTGATCATTTCGATTTTGATCCTCAGATCGATCCCTTCGAGGCTGCGGCGGTTGTGGCAGTCTCGATCGTTCTGACGCTGTTCTTCGATCTTCCGATGCAGGAAGTCAAAAGCGTCATAATGGAAAGCACTGATGGGATGGCAATCGAAAAAGTTGATCAGAATAAGACGGTTGCCGCAGATGAGGATAAGGGGGATGAATCTATCAAGGGACATGTGAGGGCTTCTGAGGAAAAAGAAGTCACTGGTGGGAATGACCAGGCAGATATAGGCGCGGAAAGCGCGAAGCGCGATGAAAAGAGCGATGAAGAGACGGTCGAAGCGTCTTTTTCGAAAAAGCCAGAGGTAAGACGCGTGATACACTTAATTGTAGATTCATTCCGTAAATATGAGTAAAGAAAAACGCAAGGTTATCCATTGACTTTTGTGTACTTGGAATAACGGAGGTGACGACACGAGTGAAAGCTCTTTAACTCTTTTAGTACCTTACAATGTTTCCGTGTACTAACTACAAACAGCTTACATAACAAGTCTGATAGGTCAATGCGATAGGTTGTTTAATAAGTTCCCGGAACAAAAATAAAAAAACGCATTTATAGTTGAAAAAATTACTTTAAAAGTTAATAATACCAATCGTTTTTCATTAACAAAGCCAAGACGAAGATCCTTCATCGCGCCTGATGCTTATGAAGCCGAGGATCGATCGAAAAGCTCCAACAGGAGGTCGGCTAGAGACGAAGACCAGTACCTAGAGAGAGGGAGGAGGAGTAGAACCAGTCAAAGAGCGTACCAGGATGACTCGGAGGAGGAGGCCCTGGAATTCTTGAGGTTGCAGCAGGAACGAGTGGAGGGAGGGAAGCGCAACAGACGTTCGCACTCTCGGTCGGTCGACAACAAGAGATTACCAACGAGAGACAGCGAGGGTGAGGAATACTCCAGAAGAGACATCGAGGAGGATGATCAACGGAATTACAGAAGATCCGAGTCCAGGGGGAGATCCGCGGTCAGGGAATCGGACGATTATCGTTCCTGGGAGTTCGTAAGCAAGGATCGACCATCCTCCAGGGGGTCGGACAGCAAAAGGCAGTCCTACAAGACCGAGGAGTACGACACTCCCTCCAGACAAGCTAGAAGCTCCGTGCCTCGAGCCACGGAGGCTAGGAAGGTCTTCTCCTCGGAGAGCGAGGAAGAGGCTGTCCATCAGCGCAGAGCAAAGCCCAGGAAGCCAGTGGATCCGCGGATAAGCGACGAGGAGGACTGGGAGAACGAGCTGAGGATACGAAGGCGCCAGTTCATGGAGAGGCTGAAATCCCAAGAGCGGGAATCCCTGGGCGAGGAAGAGGACCTGAATACGCTGAAACGCAGGTCCTCGGCGGAGGGTAGGATAGCCTTGCTCAAGGATCCCTCCGGAGAGGACAACATGGACTCCTGGACCGTCAGCGTTGGTCCGAGGGTCGCGCAGATGGGCTCTTCCCAGGAGCCCAGCGAACCGGAGGAGGACATCGCCCAGCTTCGAAGAAGGGAGTACCGCGAACGAGCACCACCGCCGCGAGAGGACATCCTCACCGAGGAAGAGGTCCCTCCTGACTCTCCCAGAAGAAGGTCCACCGATAGCCGCACCACGTCTTTAGAAGAGGACGAGGACGTTGCCACGTATAATTTCGTCCTTACCAAGGACAGTAAGCGGATGTCGCTGCAAGACCTCACGAGGCTCTCTCAGGAGGATTCGGACCCGGCGGACTCGGGATGGAACGTGATTGGAAAGGAGGGCAACGAGGCGCCCTCCAGGGGGTTGTTCAAGCGAGAGTCCATCGTCAAGAGCCAGGCTAGCGAGGAGGATCCCGAGTACGTTCTCCCCGAGCGGCCAAAGCTCGTCCAGCAGGAGAGGGAACACCCCTTTAAGAGAGCTTGGCAGATGCAGAAGTCGAGATCCGAGGAGGACGGCTCTTCCGCTTACGCGATCAGGGATCCTAGAGAGCAGACGAGATCGAAGGAGGGGGACTCGTCGTCCGTGAAGCGCGAGCTGAGCGGTGAGCATTCCGAGGACACCTTTGCCGACGACGAGGCCGACTCGACGACGGTCTCGAGGTCGAGGAGCAGCGACACGGAGGAGAACAGGACCGGCTCGAAATCCGGGAGCGAGGATACGGAGGTCACTTCCGTGAGGAGGGACAGGAGCACGGATGAAGAGAGAGCGGGGACGGATGAGGATTCTTCGAGGTTGAACTGGCCCAGCGAGGAGGAGAAGCCGGAGGAGGATGGTCCGAGGAGGAGGTCGGAGGAGGTGGACTGGGAATGGGGACAGGAGGAGACTTGAAATTGCTCGAAGCTCAGGTGTTTCTTCGAAGAATGATCGCAGGGTGATTCCCGGGGTTGAAACGATGGCGGATGAAAACGGGCTCTTGGCTGCGTTTTGATGATCGCGGCTGAAGAAAGGAGGTACATCCACGCTCAAAAGTCTTAGGGTACTTGCTGAACTTTGACGAAGCTTCTGAGAAAATTGAAGTACCTTCACGCTCTATAGCTGGTACTTCTTTTCGATTTCGACACTGTGATCAGAATTCAATCTCGGTTTGTATGTTATCTAATGCTTTAAGGGGAAAGGCGAAGTAGTACACGAGTAATAAGTTCCTGGAAGATTGTAGGGTGGCCTTTTGATTAACGATAACATGTGAAACTGCAAAGAAACGATAGCCGGTTTAGAAATAAAGCATGTAAAGGGAACGTTTCTTTGAAGTCACTGTCGTTCAGAGAAGATCGACATGTTTCCAAAGTCTGTAAATACGGTTTCTACTATTTACGATAATTCATAAAGAAAGATATTATTTTCACATACTCGATTAATACCAATTGCCAATCCATAAATATACCAGACACTAAATCTACACAAATTAAGTAATATACGTTATACAATATGATTATAAATTGTCGAAAATTCCTGGTGTTCTACGACTTTTGAGCGGGAACGTAGGTATTCGAAGAATCGACGAAGGAGATTTATATTCTTCGCTATGTTATAGGTCAATAAATTGTGAACCATTCTGAAAGTAGCTTCCGTTTATTCTATTATCCTTGGCTGCATGCTGCTGTGCCGTTTCCACTTCCTGTATGATTTGTTGGCTGCTTGTCTGAAACTTCAAGATTACTCTTAGTTTTTCTCCTAACTGGTTTCTTTTTTATGTCGGGTGATTTTAAGGGTATATTGAAAATCAACGAATTTGTTTTACATATCAAAATTGAAAAGAGGAGTTAGTAAATGTGGATATGTATAATTTTTATTACGGACGTTTAATAATGTGAATGTGAAACCGATGAAACTTGAGCTTTATGCAAGAAAATATGTGCGTTTTTACCAAATATATTTTTAATGAACGTTCTTATTCTTAAAGAATGGTTATACATGTCTTTTATATTTTCGCTAGAAATAATCGTTATTTTCATTTTTATGAGCTAGCGTTATCGATAAAGCTATGTAAATAAAAACTTAAAGTAATTGCATGTAAAAAAAACAAAGACTGTGGAATAATGTCTATTTTTATCAGAGTTCTAATTTCTGGAACACGTCTATGATTAGCATTGCACAATTTAAAAAACAGTTAAAGTATTTTTTCTACTATATCTTGTTTCCTCTTTTAAAATAAGATCATATAATTGCAGTGCAAGCATATAAAATACAAAATGTTTCTGATGATACTCATTAAAAGTCTATCATGTCAGAGACATGATTCAACTTTTTATGGTTTAAAGCGCTCATTATTTTTTACACGAGCTATTTTACGCGTGATCAAAATTTGATCGTTGAGCTTAACATGCCATGTAAGCGAATAAAAATGTAATGAAAATTATACACACTTATGTCTAAGTAATTATTGGTGATTGTACACGAAAATGAGTGTATTTGGCATATCACAAATAATATTCGATAACGTCATTAATGAAAACTGGATTTGAAACGCCCGTGATTGAAGCATAATATTGTCGACAAAAACGTTTATGAAGCGTTAAAAATATTTAAACATATTGAAAAACAATTGAGTACACAATACAGAAAAGTGGAGGTTCACAATATTTTTAAAGTTTGTCTAGATAACGAATTTAAGCACAAAAAATGCATTTTACAAGAATGTTTATTATACGATTGGCTTAGAGTTTAGTACCTACTTTCAGTATTTTCAGATTTACATTTGATGAAGAATTAATGGGGTAAATTATATCGCAAAATTCCAAATAATACCTATGAACTCAAAAGAGGAATCAATTATATTTTTATAGAATTTATTTGATACAAATAACGAATATGTGATACTCCACTACGTTGAAAATCTATTTTACAACAGCGGCTATTTCAATAAATACTAACTTATGATTCATACATTTATATTTAATGTGAACATTATCATTATCCAAGGTGTCCGAATATTATTCTGACGCAAAAATATGGCAGTATATCATTATCTTTTGGTAAATGAGCTATTGTTTGAAAATAAAAGAAACTTCGTTTTCTTTTCTTATATTTCACTCGGATTTTTAGCTATAAAATGTAATATTGCTTTGTGTTCAAATTTTGATGTAAGTCATGGTAAATGAGCTTTTGGTATTCTATCATAGTCACAAATACGAAAATAGTTAAAAGAGGTAACCTATATAATCAGATACGGTAGTGATTCGATCATTATCTGAATATTCAATCGATGTCTAAACCAAAATTTTTGAAAATACTGATTCTTGTAAAAAAATTTGTTTGTTCTACATTATGCACATATTCTCGTATGTGTCGCAGTATTATTTAGTATTTGGTAATATATTGCATCATGTAGTAATATTTTAATTCTTTATCATTATACATCAAGTATAGCACGATGTTGTTTGTTATATTCTCTAATGAACGTTTGTTGGCTTTTCCTTTTCGACTCGGATAAAATGCGTTGGCCACGCGGCAGACCCGGGTTCGAATCCCGCCCATCACCTCTGGTTTTTCTATGTGATATGGTATACCGTAGCTCTGGTGGTTCGGAATCCACCTTAAACAGTAGGTCCTAGGCCATATGACCTTAGCAGTCGGTGCCGAAAAATGAATTAAAAAAAAAAAAAAAAATATCGACATTATTGTGTGACGATAATAAATTCCGGCCACCAATGAGTGGCTCGATAAATTAAAGGTTAATAGCTAATAATTGAATTAATATTGACAATTAATTGAAACTAGATAAACGAAAATGAAGAAACAAAGGTAGTAAGCCAACCCTTAAAACCTAGATAAATCCTCCGCTTGCATTATCAAATATCCTCTCGTATCTACAAGCGCATACACCCGGGGAGTAATTTTTGTATCAAAGTAAAACGTCCATGGTTAGCACCGTATCGTGGCGATGTTTAATATAATTACTCGTTAGGGCGGTTATTTAATGTTGCACGATTCAACGTCGGGCGTACGCGTGAAAGCCATTCGATTTGGTTAATTGGATCCGTTTAATTTCACGGGCTGTCCCGTTAATGGCCTCGGTGATGTACATCTTGTACATCCGCCGCCGCTGCGTCGTTTATAAACAACGGAATGTTAATGCCCCCGAAAACGACGGTAATTCAGGGGAAGAATTTCGATTGGAGGGGAGAAAAAAAGGTTGGCGTTGCTGGAAGGAAAAATCCCGCTCTCGTCCTTCGAGTGTCTCCTCATGGCGACTCACCTGGCTCCTGGCTGTCGGAAGCGCCTATGCTCGAGCCAAGATTCGGTCCCGCTACTTTTTTCCAGAATTGGGCGGACAACTAATGGCTCCCTGGGCGGGCGATCCTGAACAACAATTAGCGGCGCAGCGCGGCCTCCGCTCAATTTCCGTAATCGGGCCCGTTTAATTTCACGGTGTGCGAATGTTGCGTCAATGATTGCAGAGCTGAAAACCTAATATACGGTTACATCCCTACAAACTGTGTACAACGCGGGTAGAAAATAATCCCTGATTTACGATTATACCTACGCCGGTGCGTTTTGCCCGGCGAATTATAAGAAGGGCGTCGGCCAACTTGCCAATGTGTAAAGTTCAACGATCGTCGAATTTAAATCGGTGCAAATATTTGAGGAGCTATTCGATCGATTTTTACCCTGAGTTATCTTTAAATTCGAGTTATGGATTCTTATTTCTTTTTATATCTCTCTTATACAGAGAGCAGCGTGTTGTGTTTAGCATTGAGATGCGTCACTGATAATGAGTAGAAAAAGGAAAAATTGACTATATACGCGAATTAAAGTTTCCTCGCGAAGAGCATCGATATTTCGATTAATCCGTACGCGTTCATCCTCGAGACTTATTTTTCTCGAAAATACTACTGGCGAGCGAGGATTTGCTCGTTGCGGACCAAGCATTGTCGAGGCGCGTAGACTCCATCGGCGCTGTTCATGCGCCGTATACAAATCAGAATTACTTTCCTCTCTATTTAACCTTTCAACATCGCGAGCAAGCCGTAAATCCAATCGCGCTATATGCTCGATCGATCCTAACAAATTTGGTCTACATAAACAAACAGGGGGGAGGGGGGGGCGGGGATAAAAATGTAAAGCACCTCCGGCGGATTGGTAATTCTAGGGGGGAAAAAAAAATAACGGCGTGCGCAAATGATGACGAGAACGAAGGTAAATATCGAAGGCATATACGAGCCCGTAGCACGGCGCAGGTAACCAAACAGATCAACGACACACAATCGGTCGCTAAAAATCATGTTTTTCCGGCAGCACTCGGCCAAACAAGTATCCGAATACCGAAATCGTCGAAAGGCGAGTCGGCCAGTTTGCCGGCCGAGGCGCACGCGGAATAAATTCATAGCCACTCCCCTGCTGTTGGTTCAGCGCTCGAGAAACACCGGATCCGGGAAAGGGCCAAAAATTCATTTTCCTGTTTGCGGCCTCGATTTATCCTCGAAGCATCCGCGGAAAGGTGGTGGAGAATTAAAAAGCCGCTCGACGAATGCGGCCCGACCCTCCTCGATTTCGTTAACACGCTGAGCGCCAGGATGGTCATACGCGACCGCGGATCGTTTCTCCTGTGGCGCCAGGGTGGCCATCGTTGACCGGAATGTTGGATTAAATGGCCAGGAATAGTCGGACTTAAATGGACATTAAAGGATAATGAAGTATAATAGTCTGACTTGTAACAGTTTGTTTATAATGGTCGGACTTAAATGGGCATTAATGGTTTAATGAATTGTGAAGATCATCGATAATTAGAGGATGCTTTGATATGACATGTGCGCTGCTTAGCGGTGAAAAGTTTTCATTGGAAGAGCGAGAATGTACTATTGGTCTTTGTTCAATCTTTTATCTACCAATGCGATGTATTAAAGGATTCTAAACATAGTTGCGGCTGATTAATGGGATCCAAACGATATGTTGTAACATTTATGGTGCGATTTTGCGCGGTCTTTGTTCCAAAACTTGCAAAATCTTTTGACTAATATATTGTTTGAATGGAACGTTTCGAGGTCGTTATCAGGCGTAATGAAATACGCTGAGGCGCCTCGTCGTGGTCGTCCACGACCGCGAATACGATGCGCGCTCTACCTACAAGCCTGCAATGTTACATAACCGTATTTATTATTACTTTATCGTTATACGTGCAGAATAACAAAAATACTTGACGCTCTGAGAAAAATATACGATCTCAGCGTGGCAATCAGCGTGTTAACCGTTTCGGTCACGAATTATTTCCCCCTGAAAAAATAATCATGGCTTTGCTAAGCAGTTCTTTAAAATTATGATTTTAAAGAATGATCGTATTATTAAGATTTTCTTATTATTAATAGTCTATATATTTTTTAATTAGTTTATTAGTATTTTTCCTCTATCGTATATCTTTCTCAGCCGATAGTTCCCCAAAATTATTCACGATTCCCGGTAGGTAGAAAAAACAAATCAAAAGAGTCCATTTAAACCTGCATATTCAGTTTCACTTCGCGATAACACACATTGACAGAAAAGATCGACACTATCCTCAACCAGAATCTATGCCTCTGATAATATAAGGACGTGTTAAAAACGAGAGATTTAATTATTGTTTAATTCATTAATAGTCGCGGCTGGTTAATTAAGGTGAATAAGTTATTATTAATCTTTAATTTAAGATTCATCGAATCTAGCCATACTTGACATTCGTTCAGCGTGTCCTCGTACGAGCACCCCATGAGCCAAAGGGTCAAGCGTTTAATCTCACGATGAGCATAGAAACAACGAGAGGTGCGAGAATGAGGGAGAGGAGCGCGTTCCAGGGACTCGATTTAGATAAATTCCACGTACTTCCGGCTCTCGAGTATAACGTGGCCACACGCACACGCGTGTGCGCGATTTGCCAGTCGCCACGAAAGACACGCGCGTACCAGCGGCGAGATAACACAAACGACGACCCCGTTAATACCTTCATTTCCAGACTTTGACGGCGACAATCAAGTCTCGCTCGCCGATTTGATCGAGGCTGTCCAGAGGCTGACGGGGATGCGCGAGGATGGACAGACCGGAATTGATCGCGGGCATGCGGAACACGTGGCACGAATGGTCGGTATCGCCGGTTTTCCACGTAGAGAATCGGTTAATAAGCTGCGCGCGAAATCAGTGCCGGCTGGTCGATACTCCGAGGATGTAAACGCAATATTTAATGCAACGCAATGTCTCGGCCTGGGGTAAGAAATAGAATCCTAGATTTCCATTAAGCGGCCTCCTTGCCGATCATCCTTGATTCTTTTATCGAGCTTGGAAAACGGCTTTCGGTGCTCTATGTAAAAAATGCATCTAACGCCATAGGATCGATACTGCGAGGGTATAAACGAAATATTCATCAGGACGCAAAGCCAGGGTGGGGTAATAGAATCTTGGGTTTGGAGGAAGTTTTATTTCTACTCGTCAAAGGATAAACTTTGGATAAAACAAACCCTGATTAAATATACATATTAGTTGATAAAACAAAATAAAGGAACGAGTAAGGAAATTATTGCGTGCATCTTACATTCGTAGAGAGTTCGAATGCTTGCATATAAACATCAAAATCGTATAAGAGAATAACGCCTAAAATGAGAAGAAAGAGAAGATGAAATATCCCTGCACATTTTATTTCCTTTCGATCCATCCGTTAATGCCATAAACAAAGCAAAATAACACAGAAATTTCGAAGAAAAAAAAAACATCCTCCTAGAATCGTACATTATAATACATATCGAGGTACAATTAATCAAATGAAGCCTGATCGAGGCTTTCAAAAAATTCCAAATATCTTTGCAACGCGAGAGCCCAGTGCGCGTGCAATTATCGCGGAACGTGCAAAATTAGAGAGAGCCGAATAATAATAAACAGGTTGTAACAGCCATCGCGCTTCTAACGCGCATCCCTCTATGTCCGTCCGTTAATGAATTCACGAGCGTGTTTCGATCGCCATTACTTCGTTGGCCCGGCGCATTACTCGTCGACCCGGCGAGCCGCGATTATAATCCAGTGCCGATTGAGCCGCAGCTTAATAATCCGCGTAATTCAAACTATTTATGTTCCGTCGATCCCTCAGATTCTCAAGGAACTGGACCTGACACAAATGGGCTGCATCGCGCGCCAGGAATTCGTGCATCTCATCTCCCGAATGCCAGACTTCGCGCTCACGTTTCGATTCAAGTTTTAATGGCACGACCATCGTGATTCCAGGGGTATCCAAAGAGGCTCATTATGCGGTACACCAAAATGCTTCTACGGAAATATTTCTCTGCGCGCACTGCGATTTCGCGCAGACGTTTTGACTTCGCTGTAAAATAAAGCTGCCGCGAAAATCGTACGTTTCCTGTGAGCCAAGTACTCTGTGGAGTAGCATTACGTTCCTTCGTTGAAATAAGGAAGGAATACGCGTTAATGCTTGGTATGTCCTTTTTTTTTTCAGCGGAATTACATTTTGAGACATGATACTCCTTGTCTTCTTGCTACGTATAATTTAATTTTCACGCTTCACGCGATTCATCGGTTTAACTAGATCTATTTCAACATATAATGTCTATGTTAAGATGTCGATATATTGGGTTGTTCGGAAAGTCATTTCGTTTTGTTTTTCGTTTTTCACCAACCAAAAACTACTGTGTAGAATTAATAGAACTTTTTCACACACAAGCCTTGCAATATCAGCTCTCAAGACATATAATGGTTATGCGGCTTAAGTGTGAAGTTGGTTTCGAAAAAACGTAATTAAGTCCTCTGACGGGAAAAAACGAAATTACTTTCCGAACAACCCAATAAAATATGTAAAATGTCTAAACATGTATAATGTATATAAAATGTTACTTGATTGGTCGAATGGTTCTATTTTCTTTGTTGAATATATCCATTTTAACATAGAATGTCTGTGTTAAAGTGTCGATATAAAATATGTAAAATGTCTAAACATGTATAATGTGTATAAAATGTCGATTGGTTGGTCGAATGGTTCTAATCAACGCTTGTAAGCGATACAACCGTAAGGACTGTAAACGCCGGATAGAGAGAGATCGGGGATGTATGGAGTTTGTTTCTTCCTGCTGTAGGTAAGGGGCAAAACTGGGGGCACTTTGTACTCCGTGTAATACTCTGGATACTTGGAAAAATATGAGAACGTCGTTCCTGGGGCGCATTGATACTTGTAATTATCGGGTCTGAAGAATGCCAGGGGGTGAAGGCTTCCGGTATGGTCCTTGTATTGATTACGGTGGACTTGTACACCCTTCAACGAGTTTAATGCATTATCGCGATACCACTGTACCTCAGTCTAATATTTATTAACTATTTAATCATTTACTTTCAAATTTTCGTTACACTCGTGTACATTCGTAGTGTGAACGAAGGATGAAAATTCATTAAAATCATATTTAATCGTGCGGCTAATTGTGTATACCTATACAGTCTCGTAGATTGACTAATTAAACAGATTCTTTTTTCGTGTGCAATTGTCGTACCTTGAAAAAATCGTCGACTTCCTTCATGCGCACAGCATCGATCGTGCTGATATTGTTCGAGGGCATCGCAAAATCACGGCTGATTTGCCTGGTAATCCCCATTCTGATAGTGGAACCTTTATTAACAAGTTATACCAATCGAGATCATTTCATACGCCTTTTATAAGAACGCAAGTGGTCCTGGATATCGGAAGTTTATCGAACCGACATTTTCTCCTCGGAGTGGAAATATTTCCAATGGATTAATTCCCCATTAATTTTGGAAAACACGGTGCGCTATCGATGCAGATATTTCGTTAAATTCAACGTGCGCAGCCCACAATACGGTTTACATTTTTCAAAGCTGGACCGGTTTTTAGCCCGAATAGAATTAATAGGATACAATGTGAAATTGCAGTTTTAATACAGATCCGCGAATAGATAGCACGGTGTACGCTTTGGAAAATCGATTTTCGTCCAACACTGCCCCTTTATAATCGGCGAGCGGAAGGCCATATCGCCTGTGCGAGAATGCGAATGGAAAAAATCTGTCATGGCCCTACCGATCCGCGCCGTAACTCGCATTGACAGGTGTCGAATGGGCGAAGAGTAATCGCATGATATACAGAGTTAGATTAAAAGATGAAGGCAAGCCAAATCACCTTACCTGCTGACTGACAGATTCGATTCTCGTTCAGCGACGATCGGAAATACAGCGTAGGCACCGAATTGATACCGATCGAATTATACCTAATTGATTTGGATTGCGATCAGTTTGCACATTTGCGCGACAAAAAAAATATACGAAAGACGCGACTTGCTATTTATCATTTTTTATAAATATATTTCTACAAAGGAGAGGAACTTAAGGATAATTGCGAAAATAATAGAGAATGAGAAAGCAATGGGCATAAAAAGAATGTGATTAACCGAAATGCATTTCAGCTTTGTCCATTACTTTAATCGAGTTGTTTTTATTTGGACCGGATGTATATATGTATGTACTTATATATACATGTGGATATATATAAGTATGAGCATATAACGAGTGGTGTGATAATTTAAAAAAGAAATTATCCGATGGAGTATACGCGAGAGTTCCTCGAAGCGCATTTGGTTAAAAAGCGAGTACATCTTATCAGGGGATACGATAACGTTTTATGTCACAGTTTAAAGCAGCGGGGCAATTTCAAGCCGCGCGCTTTGACGGGCTCTTCGCATTCGCGTTGCCGACGAAATGTATCTCCCGGGACGACGCACAATTTATAATAAGAAGGGGTTGACTATCCCCAAGAAGACGTTACACGCGTGTAACTATATTCGTCCCTTCGTATTTTACGGCCACTAAAAGAGAAGAATAAGGTCCACGTCCTTCCGCGAGGACTGCTTTCGGCATATCAGATATTTCTTAGGGTCACGGCGAAATGATGCAGGAAGGAAGAATTCCTGCAGATGCATCAGAGATTCGAGATCGAGAGGGAAAAACGTGGACTTGCCTCTGGTACACTTTTGAGGAGTAGCATTGCAGAAGATGGGAAGGAGAAATGGAAGTGGGTGTAGGGATAAAGGTGATCAGAAGAGCTCACCGAAAATTTGGACAGCGCCTCGTTCCTGTAGTTCTGGAAATAGCTGACGGCCTCGCCACCGTACAAGGAACTATCCAACTTCTTCGGAGGATAAGCGCGCATGAAGGGCGACATCAACGAGGCCGGATAAAACGTGGCCTGATTTTCGAAGAAGTTCTGATTACCTGCTACCACCTTGAGCACCTTTTTTCCATTTCAAACGACCAAAAATCCGAGGTCCTGCCTATTTTATTTTCTCATGCATTCTGGAGATTTTGTCTGAAGTTGGGAACGCCATGAAATTGTCCTTCATTGGAAATAATTAATTTCAATATCGTAATGCATAAGCGTTGAATGATCGTAAGCTCAGATGGATTGATAAACGATTATTATCATCGTGTTTTACGGAGATTCAAGATTTTATTTTATCAAGAATGAAACTCAAATGGTACTAAAAGAGTTGTTGAAAAGATGATCTTCTAAAATGCTAATTCTTGTTTTATGAGTGTAAATTTGTTTTTAAATAATTATCTGTAGATTCTATATGGAGCTATCGACAATAGGTTTGTTAAAGCGCCTGCAGAGTGGCAGCACCCAATGCATGAGGTTCTGGTATATGCTAAAACGGGGTTCTTGTCTGAACTTCATGCTTATCGTTCAAAAATTTTACCACTAGATGGACATAATATCCCTAGATTTGTAGACTATCAATGTACATAATTATCATATACGGTCATATTTTAATTGTGAACTTGGTTAAATTGGCATTACGAAAGTCATTACGTTAAATAAAACTACACGGTAAATCAGTACGCAGAGATATCAAACTTGACATTATATTTATCTGAAAAAAGTTGTATATAAATATTTATTTGTTACAAAAATACATCATAAACAGCGCACGACCATTTATAAATATCACGATGCACTGGCATCCGCTAGCATTCTCCTACGATGCATTGAAATCTATCGTTGACACAAGGCCTGCTTTACAAACTTCCAAGGTACACGATCCTCATCTTCGATCTAATTCCGACAAGTCGTCCTTTTGACTAATGTTTCTGAGTCACTGGTGTCGATAACAAATCCCATCCTTATAATGCATTCAACATAAAATCACCGAGCTTTTGATTATCACCAGTGTCGAGTTTTGTTTTTTTCGACTTAACGACCTCGTCCCTTGTTTTCTTCGCCTTAGCACCGAAAATTGGATTCGGGAATTGGTCGTACTTTGAGTGTCCGCCAAATCCATCATAGGTAATCATACTGGATTTCGCTTTGCCCTGGATTATATAGTAAGGAAATAAAAACGATTATCATTATAAATAAAATATCGTTGTATTCCCATGGTGAATTATAATCGACTATACGATACCTAAGAATTATTTTATGAATGACAAACATAGTGTTTATAGCAAAAGGATAAAGCTCTATATGAATTAGGGATTTGGAATCCTTACCAAATTTTCTCGATTGAGCCTTGGCTTCTTAGCAAGGATGGAATGGCCTAAGGTCGTGTTTGTACGCCTCTGAGAGTGTTCCTTCAAAGCAAATACACCCTGCGACTTCACTGGGAGGTACGGAGAGTTCTCGCCGTCCTAAATATGCAGTGTACTTAGTACATAAAGAATTATAATAAGCAACAAATATACAAAATAATAATAATTACTGGGATTACTATAACTGCAGAATTGTGATCCTTTTTCTCAGCAGTTTCTTTACTTTGACATTTTGCTTCTTCTCCTAAAGTATTGGTTATGTAATCGCTAGGTTCATCTATTACAATGGTACTAACTACTTTGTCTATTTTACTAGAAATATTGCTACGAGGCTTTTTTAACACAGGTACAGTTCCTTCGAGATCTCTAATTTTATTCTGCAAGAACATTTTTTCGCTCTCACAGACCATTAATTCCTCTTCCAATTTTCTGCAAAAAATAAGCGCATATTCAAGTTCAGCCGGAGATTGACATGCTGTATAATGCGTAAATTACATACTTTCTCTTAGCATGCTCCTCGGATAAGAAGTTTCTCTCCATCGAAACCTTGGTAAGTTCTTGCTGAAGACTTTTCACTTTGCTCCTCAACTCTCTCCTTTTATTCAGACTTATCGTCATTTCTCTAGATTTTAGAAAAATATTTGAAAAACTGATCAACTTTATACTTAATTATGTAGAATCTTATCCCGGTACCGTTTCATCACAGTTATGTATGTTACAAGAGTGCTGGCGTCCCGAGTTCTGGAGATCATTTCATCCACCTCTTCCGCAGGAAATTCCAGCAAAGTTTGTATACTATATAAAAGACATTCTGTATATTTATCATATAAGAATCGATTTAAAAAGAAAAATATATTAGCATACTTCTTGTACTCATCTACTTTCTTCTTTAAGCGTACAATTTCTTCCCGCGCTCCTTCCACTTCTGAACATTGCTGCTTAAAATATTTAGCTTGCTCCTTAAGTGCATGAATAGCAGTGTTCTTCTCATTCAATTCGCTCTCCACCTTCCTCACCTCCTTCCTCAATCCTGCATTTTGTTTCTCCAAGGTTTCATTCTTTTCGGTGCACTGTTTAATATCCTTGCTCTTCAGTAACAGCTGAAAATTCAGCTTGTCTATCTTGTCCTGTAAAGAGGACGCATCCTCTACAATGGTATCGTTATTTGAGAAATTAAAATAGATTCTATGTATCTTATGGTTATTAGTCTTCTCTCTACATTGTGGGCAGCTTTTGGACCTAAACAGAGGAAAAAAATATTCACCAAAAAATTGTAAATTACATCGAAGCCAATAAAATATAAACTACCGAGTTATACGTATTCAGCAATACTTCTCCATTATTATGCAAAAGAATTAATTTCGTAACGATAAATTGCTTAAGCCTTGCTGGGCATAGAAACAACTTCGAATTACGGAAAAGAGATTTAAAACGCGATGGATCAATGTTTATGAGAAAGAAATAATTATCGAAAATCCTCCTTACCGTTCTAACCACTGTGTCAGGCAAGCGAAGTGGAATATGTGTCCGCATGGCGTATAAAAGATATCATCCGAAGGGATAAACAAATCGCTGCATATAACGCACACAATGTTCATCTTGTACAACAGTTATAATCAGTAAATGTCCGTTGAGTGTCGATTAACGAAAGAAAAATAGAAACTACAGATCGAACATCTAAATATAATATATTATCATCGTCGCGACACTTCACCTTGACGAGAGATCAACTTTAATTTGTAATGGAACTGTACGAAACGCATGAAAACAAAGGTACATAACATTACGAACTTAAAAAAAAATTGTTTCGTTTCCACGCACGAAATGAATGGATAACCTAGATGGACAATATAGTGGCGGGACATGTCCCTAGTGAAGATACTGCCATCTGTACTTGACAATGCCCAAGAGGTTATAGTAAGATTTCTACCTTTTTTTTTATATATATCTCTTTATTTGATTTTCGACATATACTGCCAGGGACGTTTGATTCAAGCTGGATCTACGGTTTTAATATGAATTTCAAACCACCAGTAAAATAAATTGTTGACTACGCTTAGATACAGTAAAAATATAATCGACACTCTTCGGCTTCCTCATAAATTATTATTCCGTTCGTGGGTAAAAATGAGTATAAATCCCGTACACAGAGTAAATAAATAATGTAAATCAATTGTCTGAAAGTATAACAATTTTTAAAAGCTCATTTGAGCACTCCAGTTTAGTATAAAAATACAGTGTAAAGGCTGCAAGGCATTGAGAAACTGTACTAGATTGATTAAAGATCTTATCGTGCAATGTTTATGATCTGTGTACTTGACTCCAAAACGTTCACACTTTGAATGCATGATAATGCAATTCAGTATTTTGCATGTACATCCGGGGAGTAAAGAAATCGATATATAAGAAAATATTTTATTTTTCTTACGGTACATATGTACAGAAATACGTTGTGGGATATTTACAATATGTACATAAATATACAAGATTCCATGGGCCTTACTTTCCTTTGCGCGAACAAGCCCTATAATATCGCTATTTTTCGAGCGTGCATTTGTTCGGATATTAGTATTATCCCATTCGCAAAACATTTTCAAGGGATTATTTTCAATCCTCGTTTGTTCAAACTAACAAAAACATTTTTTTTATCGGATGCTGGTTCATATCGCGCGCAAAAAATGCGGCCGTCATATCTACGGTGTTTCCAAGCAGGATTGTCTTCCAAAATTAACAAGAATCTAGAAGGGAATAAGTACGGATCAAGAAAAAGGAAAACAATGGCTTATGATATATGTCAAGTGTAATGCACAACCGTTAATGCCTATAAACTATCGCTGTAACTCAATAGCTTATTTAAATATTGATCGTTCGAACATACTCCAATCTAAATAATACTGAAGTATCGTCGTGCGGACATTTGCACAGTATAATCGGCTATAATATGACATATATAATACATACATACATATACATATACACATATATAT